>JAWQFY010000654.1:0-24104 GCA_037055185.1 Capillidium rhysosporum | reverse complement strand
TGGACCAAGTTTCTCCACCAGTGGAATCAACTACTATTACCACCCCTTACCTGGCGTCACACTATATATATTTAAAATTTTATATTTATATAAAATAAAATTTATATTATATAAAAATATTAATATTAAGCTTTTTAACTAATATAAAAGTATATTTTTTATTTTATATATAATAAAAAGCTACTTTAAATTAAACTTTAACTTAATTAAAAATACTTAAAAATTTTTAAATTTATTTTTAATATATATATATATTATATAAATAAATATCTTTTATTAAAAAAAAAAAGTTTTTAAATATATTTTAATATACTTAAATTTTAAAAAAGTATGCTTATTATATTATAGCAATTATATATTTATTAAAACTATTTATTTTTTATTATAACTTTATAATAAAATTACTTTTTAATTATAATAAAGTTAAAATTTAAGATTTTTTAAATAAAATAGAGCATTTTTATAAATATATAAAATAATAGTTATTTTTTTAAAAAATATAATACTTTTTAAATATATTAAATACTTTTATAATAAAATAAAGTTAATAATAGCTTATTATTATAAACTACTTTATGGTTTTAATATTAAATATATTAATATTTTTATTTTAATTCAAATAAAGTAAAAACCTTATTATAAATTAATTAATTTCTTTTTTTATAGATATAAAAATTTCTAATCTAGAAAAAACTATATTTTTTTACTTTAAAATTATTAAGTAATACTTAACCTTAGCTAAAATAATAACTATTAAAGTATATTAAAATATATAACTTAATATTATAACTTTAAAATTTAGTTATTTTTATTATTTGTTATAAATAAATACTTTTTATAAATTCTAATATTTTTAATATTTATTTATAATTAAACTTTAGCAGTCTACTAGCAACTTTATTCTAAATACTTTACTAGTACTATATAGCTTAATAACTTTTTCTACCTTATATATAACTATTATTATTTTAATTTAATATATTTTTAATTTACTATATAGTATATATATTTAATAAGCTATATTATATTCTATTATTTTTATATTGTTTTACTATATATATTATTTTTATTATTATTCTATATCTTATATCTAACCTAGATAGAAAATTTATTATAAGAAGAGTTAATACTTATATTTTTAATATTTATAATAAAAAGCTAATATAAAAAATATTACTAATAAAGCTAATAAAACTTAATATTACTAAAAAACTAAGTATAAAATATTTAATAAATTTTTATAAAAGTGATATTAAAGTTAATATTAAAATTTATAAGCAACAAAACTTTACTTTTATTAAAATAATCAAAAATTTACCTACTAAATAACTAGCTATAATAAAATAAATTTTAGATAATGATTTCTAATTTTATTAAATAGTATGTATATATAAAAGTAAGTAGTATTTTCATTAATTTACTATTTAAAATACAAGTTGGAGTATTTTCTGTTTTCTTTATAGCAGTTATATACTTGCTTTTAATTTTTATTAAAACTAATATAATAATATAAAAACATTAAATTATCTTAAAAAAATATTCTAATAAGTTGACAAAAAAAGAAAAGAAGCTGTTACTAAGTCTTTATTATTTAATACAGTACTCCTATTCTCACTTGGCAAAAATAAGAAAAAATTATCTTTATATATTACCACTAAGCTGTTATTATGATTTTTAAATGTATAGCTTTAAATGATAGTGCTATCCTAACCAAACATTGAATTAACTTTCCAATGGGCTTAATACTATTCCAATCTTATTTAGTAACTTTTCATATGTGTGGACTTTATATATGCTAAATATAACACTGTTTTATAAAGCATTATGTTATTTTTGAATCTAAACTTATATTTTCCTGTTAGTTTGATAATCAACTAAGATATGGTATTAGCTTTGAAATATTTTAAATCTGTGAAGCTAAAATCAATACTGGGATAGGCTTGTGAATCGAAAGTGAATACTGAATCTACTTTCAACTCGGAGTTTTCAAAGATACCTATTACATACTTCAAATATAGCTTTCCTCTTTTTATAAACTGATGTTGTCAGCTGTTCGAAGTAAAGTTTTGAGTTTCGATACAAGTCAAACTTAATATGAATAGTAGTATAACAAATAACTTTTAATATATATTTCACTACTATCTTTGTTGTTGTATATCATATGTGGCTTTTATAAATTTGAATTTGATATTAAAGTGAAGTTTGATTTAATTTAGACTTTATCTGTCAATTTTGAAATTTATACTTCATGTTTCAAAATTTTTGGAAAAGTATTGACAAGCTTACGTTTTTGAATATTGATGTTAAAGGTTCAGCTTCTATTTAGGAGGTAGATAAATAGACCTTGAAGACTGTGAAATACTTTAGTTGTTTATGCAAAAATAATTACAAAAGAAATATATAGTACATGTTATTTTAATGAATTATTAAAATTATGGAATATAATTGTATGTAGATGTATATCTAAGAGGGAAGATGGTGTTTATAAATAATTTTAAACTTTAGAAGAGTTATCGATTGAACCATTAAACGAACTTTCGTTATGAGTACCCGAACCACTTGAATTGTTGTTACTACTCGAAGTGTTCAAACTAGTAGAGACTGTTGATGTAAGCTTGGTAGTGAAATTGATTATTTTGCTTCCTAGCCCACCACTACCACTGTTATTATTGGTGTTGGACCCCTTATTAGAATTAGAGTTATTGGATCTGTTAGCTTCTTTCGATTTTGAATTACTCGATTTGCTCTGTTTGACTTTGAAAGCATGTCTCAACTGCATCACAGTCAAAGTTGAAGCTACAACCCAAGAAATGTTGAACAAAGCAGCCGAATTTGTACCCAAAACTTGACCGAAAGCCAAAATTACAATCAGTACCGATATAGTAGCTGTCCCGATCGAAAATATAAGTCCGTCTTTGATCAAAGTTTCATATAGTGGTGTCTTAGTAAATTTGTACTGCCTGTATATAATGGATAGAAATACTACTGTCAAATAGATGTTGACTAGTAATTCTAAACCTACCGAAACACCACCTACTATTTGGGACATCTCAGCACCACAGTTGTACAGAGGCGTGATGGTTACTTGGGCAGTAATTATATTTACGATAAAAGCTATTACTTTTATTGACAAAAGGGCTGAACCCAGGTGTATAATGAAGTTGGGTAGATTTGAACCTAACATCTTGGCTTTTACTAACAATATACTTTCGATACAGGTCATCGAGATTAAGTTGCCCAGCATAGCGAAATATATACGAGCTTGACAGTTCAAGTTGAACTGAAAGAATGTGAATAAGATAGTTAAATTGACAACTAGGCCGACTAAAGATTGTACTAGGTTCAGCAGATAGATCGGTTTACGGTTCTTTATCACCATGTTTACACTGTGGTAAAAGTTACCTAAGAACATGGTGCAGGACATGGCATTAATTGCCATTGTCAAATTCGATTCGAACAAATAATGTAATGGGGTGACAATTACGCTGGGTACGGGTTCTACTACTAACATACCGTGCAGTCTACTTAATTAATTTTGAAAGGTTGAAAGGTTATCGTGTTGCTAATTCGGTTCAAGTTCGCTTTATATAACTTTAAATTTCTTCATCTTTTTAGTCATTTCGTATTCTATATAAACCCCACCCCTAACTTCTAAAAACTGTCTACCCCAATAATTCAATTTTACAATTTAGGGATGGATAAATTAATTTTTAATATGCATAAAACTTTAAATCAATTTATAGAACACCATGTTTTTTGTATTTGTATCTTCGTCACACTGCCTGGATGCATACCAGTTTAAATTGAGTAATTGGGCACGTAGGCTTAGACCTCTCCACCAACTGTTGTATCGAGATGGGAAGATGGTAGTAGTGGGCTGTATGTAATAGGAAATAGATGAGTTCTCTTTTTGGATTTAGTATTATTTTTTGTTTTGTAAATAGGATGTGGGGACTAATTTATTTAATTTATACCTAATTTTATACATACATAGCTTATTTTTAAATTGTAAATAAGCATACTTTTTATACGAGAAATAACAATTGCATTTCCTGGTTTTAAATCAAAACCCCTTTCATAATATTATGAAGGTTTAACATTATAACTTTTGCAGTTTTAGTCCAATTAAGCCGAAATTAATTTATTAAATTAGATTAAAAATTTTCAAAACTTCCATTTTTATAACCAAAAATTTTTCGGTAAGGTTTCACGGTTTTAAATTCGAAATTTGTAGATTAAATTTAAAATCATCGATTTTATATTGCCACCATTTTTGATAAATTGGTGAATTTTATAACAAATTTGGAAGTTCAATTATTTTTGTTAAATAGCTAAGCTAAAAATTTGTGTGGTGGTACAGTAGAAATTAAAGTTGGTGAAATAGATATTTGGGTTGTAAGTAAAAATGGTGATATAAGGTACTGAGAAGTGTGAGTATTTAAGCTTAAAATAGTTAGAAAAATAAAAATTGTAATAATTAAGGAAAAATTTATTATAATATATGGATTTTAAAATGTTTAGTATATAATGACTATTAAATTTGTAGTTCTTTTAAAATTATAGTTTTAAAAAATAATGTAAATATAAAAATATATTATTTAATAAGTAGTGTTTAAACTTTATGTAAAATGTATTAGATAAATACTATTATATATTAATATTATATATTAAAATATTGTTAATAAACTAACTATATAAGTAGTAAATCAGAAATTAAATGAATAATTATTAGAAATAAATTGTAAGATGCATTATAAAAATAAAGTAAGAATTTTTAAAAATATTTAAATATTATTTAAAAAATAAGTAAAAAGAATATATATAATAAAATTTTTAAATTTAATAAAGTATATTAAAAATAAAAATAGATAAGATATTAAAAAATAAATAAAAATAATATAATAGATAAGTATATATAAATAGTTAATTACTTTTAAAAGTATTTAAGTTTGATTTAAAACAAAAATAATAAACATATAGCTAATAAAAAAGGCTAAAAATTAAAGTAAAACTTTATTTTAATTTAAATATCTATATTTATAAAGTGTTTATATTTTAATTTTTTTTAAAGCAATTATATAACTTTATAATATTTAACTATTATATTTTTAAATATTAGTAAAACTTTATATAAAAATATTAAATTTTTAATAAATATATATATAAAACTTATAAAATTAATTTAATTTTTAATTAATTTAAGCTTTTTACCTAATTAGAAAATTAAAATAAAAGTAGCTTAAATAATTTTTTTTATAATATTATTTTTAGTAATTGCAATTAGCTAGTTTTTAATTTTTAGTAGTTAGTTTTTTTATTAAATAAGTTTTTTTAATTTTCAATTTTATAGCTTATTACTTATTAAATTAGCTTTTTTATTATAATTATAATAACTACCTTTTTAAAACTATTTACTACTTAATTAATTTAAAGTATTTTTTAATAATTTTAAACATTTTATTCTTTATAATATATAAGTACTATAGATATTAAATATATTTTTCTACTAAATAAACTAAAATTATATTTTATATTAGTTTTTTTTAATTTTTTAAATATATAATATACTAATAATATTAATAAACAATTAGTAGTAGTAAATATAATTAAATTTTAGAAATATAAAAAAATTTAATATACTTAAAAAAGTAAATTATATAAAAAACAAAGTTTAATTTCTAAGTTTTTAATTTTTGAAAATATACAATTAATTTATACTGTTTTTATTAAAAGTTAATAATTAAAACTTAAATCTATTAAAATTTTATTAAATTTAAAGAAAAGAAACAGATAAAATAAATACTGCAAATTAAAATTTTAATAAAATTTTGAACCAAAAAACATATTAATTAAGATAGATAGAAAATTGATTTAAAGTTTCTATTAAAACTTTTATATATAGTTTTAGTAAATTATAACTTAATATATAAACATACAACCTAAATATTAAATTTATTATAAAGTAAAATAAAAAATTAGAATTATATACTGCTATAAGAAAATAGCTTAGTTGATTTTATGATTAAAGTTTTAATTTTATTAAATAATAAACTATCTAAATGCTAAATCTTAAATTTAGCTTTTGCTTAAATATACAGATAGTAATAGCTAAAATTTGTAATTTCAAAATAAAAAAGCTGTTAAAAAAACATCTTTTAAAAAGTAATAAATTTGACAAAACTCTACTATCATTATAGAAACATATAAAATATTTTGGCTTAATTTATATTGAATTATTCTAAATATAAAGATATACATAAGACAGAAAGCTAATGTATTAATAATTTTTAAGGTTAAACATAATATTTATTAATTAAAATCTATTTGTTAAAATTCAAATGAAAACTATAGAATACATTTTTTAGCATCTGAAATTATCTTGAAAGTAAATGGAAACAGATTTACTAATTCTTAAAAAGCAGATTTTAACATTAAATTGATTAAAAAATCTAAACAAAAATTTATTAATTAAACTAATTAGACATTTACTACAATTATTTATGTACTTTTCGAGTCGGCCTCTTTTTATTCTTTTAAATTAAACTGAATCCAAGATTTCAGGTTCTTTGAATTCAGAGCGGGCAACTTTTGAACCAGCTTCACCACTAACATCACCGTGTAATTCCATCAACTTAGTGTAATCGATCTTAGGGGCCTTAAGAATTTTAACTTTTCTGATAAAAACGTTTTGAAGAGGGAAAATTTCCTTGCAAGCGTTGGTAATAGCAAGACCAATACTCTCAGGGGGGAATTTCATGAAAAGGGATTTAAGATCACAAGTAACAGCTTCTTGAGTCATAACTTCGAACATCTTCTTACGGATGGCACGAATCTGAGAAGACTGGGCATAAGTGGTTTTCTTGACCTGACCGAAAGATCTCTTGGTGAAGGCAATAGCGAACATTCTGATGAAGTAACCATCAGTAGTCTTGACATCAACATGAGCTTCGATCAAAGACTAATAAAATAAGTATAAAAAATTTATAAAAATTACTTTACCTGCCATTTTTTGACAAGGGAACGGATTTTGTCGGAAGTGAAGTCCATACCGTGTAAAGAAGTAAGAAGGTTCTTACCGTTAACTTCTTCACATCTAAGTTTTACCTTACGGAATGATTGATCTTCATCTTTGTTGAGATCACCAATTGAAACTTCGAATACACGACCCTTAAGATGATCATCGGCATTCTCTTAAATAGATGGTTATTAAAGGCAAAATGTTAAAGATTACTTAAACCCTGGGAGCGGTTTACTAAAGTTTTACCAACGTTACGGTGAGTGAAGATTGAAGGGGCTTTGATATCATACCAATCTTTACGGGTGAAAGGGTCTACGCTAATTTAAAATTTTAAAATTATTGTTTGCTTTATGAAACTTACGCCTTCTTCTTAAGACCTTTCTTTCCTTTACTAAGACGCCTAATATGATCGAATTAAAATTAGAATTACTGAATTTTGGATTCGAACAATTACTTATTTTTTCCTACAGCCATATTGTCGGTTTGCTTTTCGGACTTGAAGCCTAACTTTTGGTTGCAAACGTGAAGAGAAGGCGTCCATCACCAGTTTTAATGGTTAATGACATCCAACCATTTTTCTTTTATAAAATCCCCATTAAATTATATTTTTAGCTAATTAGTCATGAAATTTATTAAAATAATTGGCTTATAATTATTTTCATTTCATAGCTATCCTTTTTTATTAGACAAAAACTTTTGGTGCACATTACTTAAAAGTGAAAAAAACACTACTTAAAATAAAATAGTTTAAAAATAAGCTTTAAAAAATACTAGCTTATATATTTTCAGTTTATTACTTTTATAAATGTTATAAAAAAAGTTTAATTATAGCATTATAATATTAAAAAAAAATGTAGTATTTTTATATAAAATAAAATATTTTTAAAAATAGCTAATAACAACTAAGCTTTCATGTAAAAATATTTTTAAACTAAAACTATGATGTTTTATCTAGTATATTAGCTTTAATATTTATTGCTTTAATATTATACTAAATTTTAAATTTTAAATTTTGTAAAATTAAGCTAAAATAATAATTTTTATATAATATAGATATTTTATTATTAATATAGTATTAATTTTTTTTTCTAAATAATTTACTAATAAAATAATATGCTTTTGAAATAATACTCTATTATAAGCTTACTTATTTTATTTTTTTTTAATATAAATTATATAATTTATTATTTAAAACATACTTAATACTTTTATAAATAAATTAATATATAATTTAAATACTTTTTTTACTTTATATAAACTTTTTTATATTTTATTTTATATATTATTATTTTAGTATATTTTATAAGTTTAAAATATTATTAAGCTAAATTATTTAACTTTAGCTTAACTAAATAACAAAACTAAAAAACTTAAATTTAATATAATTTTAAAATAATGTAAGTGCTTACTTTTAATTTAAAATTATAATAAAATTAAAAACTTAGTTTTAATTTAACTTTATAATATAAATTTAATAAGTATAAAATAACTATAAAAAACATTTAAAATTAAAAAGTAAAAAAATATTAAAATATAAATATATTTAAAAAAAATTAAAGTATAATTTTAGTGGATTTTTTATAGTATTTTCTAAACTTTATCTAAAAATTATTTAAATATTTTTAAATAAATTAAAGTTTAAGCTATAAAACCTTATTATATAAAGCTATATATAGTTTTTTACTTAAATAAAAAACTAAAAATTTATTTTAAAATATTAAAATAGTTTAATAATTTATTAAATAATCTTTTTAAAAAAACTTAAAATAAATTTATTTAAGTAAAATTATATATTTTTATAGCTTACTATAAATATACTAATATTAAAATTTTAAAAAATATTTTTTATTATAAAGCTTTATTATTTAAATAAAGCTATTTAAATAATTAATATATTAATTTAATTTTAAAGATTTATTTTAAACTTATTTTTATATTTTACAAAATCTGTAAACTATTTAATTTTATAAATACTTAATTTTTTATATAGCTTTATAACTTAGTTATATAGCTATAAGAATAAAAGTATAACTTTATAACTTTACCTTATTATATTTAATATTTTACAGCATTATATACTATAAAGTTTTATATTTACTTACCTTTAAAGCTATATTTTAAGTAATATTAACTATATTTATAACTATATAACTATATTATATAATTTAAAATTATAAACATTTATAATGTAAAATTTTAAAAAGTTTTAAAAACTTCTAAAAACTTCTAGTAAAATATATTAAATTTTATATACTTTTAATATATATAAAGTAAAAAATATATATTTAATTATAGTTTTTTATTTTTATAATATATTATTATAAATTATATAAATAATAAATATAATATAAATCTAAAATTTTAAATTTTAAAATCAAATTTATAGTAATATTTTAGCTAATATAAATATAATAATAATAAAAGCAATTAATATAAAATAAATATAGCTTAAAATTTATATAAAAATATTTAGCAAAACTAAAAAGCTTAACAAATAGTATAATTGATACTAGATATTATAAAATCTTATTATAGTTTTAGTATAAAATTATTTAAATAAAGTTAATACTGAAATTAAAATTTATATTATTTAAAAATAACTAAACTAATTTAATATAGCTAAAGTAAATTTTAATATATATTATAAATATAAATATAAATATAAATATAAATATAAATATAAATATAAATATAAATATAAATATAAATATAAATATAAATATAAATATATAATATAAAAAATTAATATTAAAAAGTTTAGTTTTTTATAATAAATAAAGGTTAAAAATTATTTAATAATAAAAATTAAGCTAAACTAAATTTTTAAAATAAAAATAAAATATATAAAATTTTTTTATAGTAAATTTAAATGTATATTTATATTATAAAAAAATATAGCAAAAAATAAAGTTATATATATATATATTAAAAAATAATATTGTAAGAAACTTAGCTATAAAACTAAAAAAAGCTATAATTAAAGCAAAAAAAATAAAACTAAGTAGTTTTAGTGATTGAGTTATAAAAAATTTAATAAATATAGAAAATTGAATGTTAAAGAAATATATACCTAGCTAGAAGCAATCAAGGCTAATACTTTTAGCTTCTGAGCCAACAAAAGTTTGTAGTTGAACTAACTAAACTTGCAGGTGCTACACTTGTAGGGTGTAATACCCTAAAGGTAAAAATACTGATCTAGGTTAACAATCTATTTATCTCGATTTAAATTAATTTATTTTTAAAGTTCATCTAATTTCATAGTTGCAATAAAATCGATCTTTTATTATATATATATATATATTTTTGCTATACTGTTTGTAGGTGTAGTCATATTAACTATATTTTTAATAGTGGAGTTGGAACACAGGTTCAAATCCGAAAATTTGATCTTGTTGAAATGGTTTAACTAGGCTTATCGTAGCTATATTAAAAGATATAAAGTTAAAAGTAAAGTGAGTAGTATTTTTAGGGTGATGAAAATCTACTAAGGAAAATAAATAAATTTTGATGATAGAAATCAAACAAGTTTTTTGGAACATTAAAGTTTATTTCAAATTTAGAAATTATTTTTAGTTTATCTATTTTTTTAATTATTTTATTAGACTTACGGAATGGTTGAAATGTAGCTAGTATTATCATATATTAAATATAAACGATAATTTTAATTGTGGCGATTTATGTACCAAAGATGCTTGGTCCAGCGCCTACAGATCTTTAAAGAACCATGTACCTAATTAGATTAATAGGTCCATAAAAGGAAATTATAATTGACAAATACGTTTACATCTAGTAAATTGAAACGGAACAATTTTCAATAAATTGGTTGAATTTTCCAACTATATGGCTGGATTTTGAAACAAGCCAGAGACAGATATACGAAAAAGTATTATAAACTTATATTAAAATTTTAAACTTGTATTTACAAAATCATGCAGTATATATATATATATATATTATTTAGCATTTCATCACATGTATTGTTGAATTTGTAAAATCGGCTTCTATTTAAATGAAGATGGATATAATATTTACTTAATAACAAAATATATAATGACGTATCTTAAGTACTACATTTTTAATAACTATGCTCAAAATGTAAATGCAAGTGTGGCTTTAAAATTTTTTAACGTATAAGGTAAATATTTAAAATTAATCTACTCAATATACAATTATAAAACTTTAAATAAATTATATAAAAACAGTGTATTTAAAGATTAGAGCATTTATTTTTTCAATAATTAATATAAGCAATCTAAATTAGCAAAATATACGGTAACAAAAGTATAATTATATAATACTAGTGACGACTTTTAAGGCCCCACCAACAACCTTTTTAAATCCTTTCCAACTACGAAGGGATAAGCCAAGTTTGTGATTTCTTAAACTTAAGTTTGATCCATTACTCTCAAAGTTGTTGGATCTTAACTGTAAACTGGGTCTTTCGATAACCCCGGCGTTAATATTGGAGACGGTTAATGTTAATAAAGTTACGATCGACAGAGCGTTGAATTTCATGTTAAATTAGTTAATGTAAATGTTTTTAAAGAGGTTTATAGTGTGTTTAGCAGGTACTGTCCGTCCATCTTATATACGAAAGTAATCTTCGTATTGGAACAAATTAGTCGTCTCTCTTAATTAATAGCTAAATGTTCTTAATGTTACAAGTTTAGAAGTTCTTAAAAAACTTCTTCACTAACTAATATCTTTAATAAAGAAATAAAGAGTTAATATATTGCCATTTTAGAACAATAATTTGTTGACATTAAAGTAAAATAGTACTAGCTTCTTAAACTAGTACAACGTTTATAGCTCATCTATTATAGGTTCTATAAGAACAACCGGGTTAATAATTTTATTTTTGCTGAATTTCTAATATTGGAAAGGAAATCATCGATTGTTTGTAAAAACGAAGCAAGTAAATTTAAGCTTAGTGTCTATAAATAGGATATAGCAAACAATTGTTAAGCTTTCATCTCGGGTGCTCAACTTCAAATAGGGTTTCAAACTTTTAGTTTATAAAAATTTAAATAATATAAAAAGTTTTAAATTGTATAAAAAATCCAGCTTAATCAGAAGCGTTAAATATTTCGGAAACAATCACATAGTTAATTTTTTCCATATAAATACCTTAATTTTTTAATAACATTTTACTTTAAATAACTTACAAATTATAATTTAGGTCTATTTAGACAAGAATAAAATAGATTTATCGATTTAGTAATTTAATTAAAAACATGCTTAAAAAATTAATTTTAATTTTTTTTTTATAAATTTAGATTTGCATAATTCTATAAAAACCGATTTTTTTTAAATTTCTAATTCATTCAGTATGTAAATGTTATAGGGTCAATCATATTATAAAAGTAATTTTTAGCATTTTAAAGTATAACTGTATCATGTTTCATATAGTAGTTAAATAGCAAATATAACATTGTTCAAATATGTGTCTTCTAATAAAAGCAATATTTTGAAAATTAATTTAATAATTACTAATATTTTCAAATATAATGCTAATATTTCCAGCTGAGTTCTTTTAAAAAGACTACTCCTTTCAAAACTAGGAAGTTGTGGAAGTCTGATATCTATAAGACAGTAATTTTAGCTAGACTATATAAATAGAATATATGTTATAGAAAAACTGCATAATAGAAATAATTGAGTTAATTTAAATATAGTAACTTTAAAGCTTTTAAAATCATTAATTAGTTTGATAAAATGTTTTTTACTAGGCTTATATATAAGATAAAAGCCTTAATTAAAATTAGGAGTTATTATTTTATTAGAAATATATTTATAATAGTAAGTTATATCTTTTAAAACTATTTATAAACTTACTTTTAGAGTATTATAAAGTATTTTATTATATATTAGTATTAGCAATAATAATATAAGTATAGCTACAATAGCTTTTAAATAGGTTTTTCAAAAATTATATATATATAGTTAGCTTTTAGTAGTAAAGAATATATATTTTTAAAAGGTATTTTTAGACTTTTTATTTATATTAACATTATTTTTAGAAAAGAATTTATTTAATAAATTTAAAGTTTAAAAAGTATACTAAATTTTATATTATAAAATTCAGTATTAAGTTATAGTTATATTAGCTAAAAATGACTAATTATATTTTAAATTTCTAATAAAAAGTTTAATAATATTATATTTAATTTTAATATAGTTATCTTTAAAAACTAAATTTTTTATACTTCTAGTTTATATATTATATACTACCTTTTATATTAACTAATTTACTATTTTTAAAATCATTATAGTATTCTATTTACTAAAATAGTTAAATTTGAATAAGTGCATTTATATAATTATTAACTAATTATGAATTTTTGCTCATTAATTATTATAAAAATAGTAATTTACTAAAAAAATTCTTTATTATTACTACCTTCCTTATATAAGTATTCTTTTAATGTTACTAAATTATTAAGGCTAACAAATATACTAAACTAACATAAAATAAGAATAATAACCTAAAATAGAAGCTATTTAATTTTAGTTTAAAATGTACATTTTTTTTATATTTTGTAAAACTGATTACATTATATTTATACTAAAAAATGAAAATTTTCATCTAAAGTTTTTATTACTCTGAAACATAGTATATTTATATTCTAAACCCATATTTTCCATTTTAAAGCTTTATATTTAGTTAAATTTCTCAAATAAAAAAACATAAATAACTTAGCTAATATAAGAAATAATAAATTAAATGAAGTAGCATAAGAAGCAGTAAAAAGAAACAGATTCAGTAACAAAATCAGGCTTTAATTTTCAGGTCTTGCTGAAAGGAGTTCTTCAGAAAGAATAGTAGCATTGGCTTGAGAACTAGCTTGGAACAAATAAGAGATTGGGTGCTTTTCTGTATCGAAAAGAATAAAAGTGAGGTTCTTACCATTAACTAAACAATTGAACTGTTTATAGAGGTAGGAATTAAGTATAACGCTACCATTTGAGCTACGGTTCATAACAATACGGGTAAGGCTTGAATCTTCATTGCTACGGAGTAATTTAAGCAACCCACTCCCAAGTTCGTTATACTTTCCATCACCTTTGATATAAAGTTTACCACGGATAGAATGCACTAAAGTCTCGTTTGTATCTACTTCAGGCTGTTCTTGGACTTGTAAGGACTTAGGTGTACTAATATTTTGAAACATAAGCGAACCTGTGGAGTTGGAAGGACCAGGTTGTTCAAAACTCTTAAAAGTTTCTTTAGATTGGGAGTTTTTAGCTTTATTATCAAAAATTGATGTTTTTTCAGTGTTACCCGCTTCTACGATTTTCTTGGATTCTTCTAATCCAATTTTTGTATCAACGTTTGATTCTTTAGCTTGTGTAAGCTTCCCTTTACCCCCAAATAGTAATGTAGGTTTTGATTCAGTATCATCTGGTTCTTTGTTCGACCCTTGTGCAAGCTTCTCTTTACTTCCAAATAGTAATGTAGGTTTTGACTCAGCATCCTCTGGTTCTTTATTCGATCCTTGTGCAAGCTTCTCTTTACTTCCAAATAGAAAAACAGGTTTCGACTCAGTGTCCCCTGGTTCTTTGTACGATCCAGCGGCATTGGTTATAGCAGTAGAGCTGCTAGAAGTTGCTGATGGTGTAATGATCTATAAAAATAAGAATATAAATAGATGATAAAATTTTACCGGTTTTGGACCAAACTGAGACCAAAACGAATTAGGAGCTTTTCCAAGCTTAGATCCGTTTGCTAAATCAACATTAGAAGCTTTCTCATCTTTAGATTTATCTTTATCATTCAAATCTTCAGCTGAAATTTTGGAGTTTTCATCCTAAAAATTTAGAATTAATTAACTAAAACTAGTACCTTAAAAGCGTTAGCTGAAGAAGTGGTTTGAATCGCGGATTCACCATTGGTCTCTTCAAAAACTGGATCTTTAGATTTACCAGATTTAGTATCTTTTTCTTCATGTTTACTTTTGAAAATTTTCTGTTGAGTATCATTTTGACCAACTTCTTCTTCGCATGCTTCGATATCTTCCTTCTTTAACTCTTCAGACAGCTTTCGCTTGGTAAGATTTGCTTCTTTTCGTTCTTCTGAAACTTCAATTTCATTTCTGTCTAATTCTGCCGCTTTGTCAGGGTTCATTTTGATTTTTAAATCTTCACCTAAGTTTTTAAAAGATTATAGTGTGCATTTTTCACCAAACCTACTTTAAATTCAAAAAACTGCATTATTAAAAAATAGATGCAAGTTGGCTAAAAAGTCGAAATAATGGCTAATATAAAGCATTATATCTACCAAAAAAGGCTTAAGCTAGTCATTTTTAACTAGAATATTTTTCATAAGGTTTTAGAAGTCAAATACTATAGTTTTTGCAGTTTTAGTCAAATTAAACCGAATTTAACTTAATAACTAAAAATAAATAAATTAAACTTGTCACTTTTTACAAAAGTATTTCGTAAGGTTTTGAGATTTTTAATATGAAAATTTACAATTTAAATAATATTGAATTATTTTAATGCTTATATGTTTTTAATTAAAATCCTTTTGCTGTACTTTTTGGTTAACTGTTAATAAAAGTGATATATTTAAACGTTTATTGCTATATATACTAAAAAATGAAAAAATATCTTGATTTCTTTTGCAATTGCAGATAAAATTAACAACTGCAAAAAAAATCACAATTTATTCTATTTAAGCTTATAAAAAAACAGAGTAGATAAAATTTAGTAATCTTTTTAATTATAGTGTATAGCTAAATTAAATCTATAGCCTTTCTTGCAATTAATGATATTGTAACTAAAAACTAATTTTATCAAAATCTAGATTTTACCTATTATTATCTATATGTAAATATGAACTAATATATTTTTTTAATTCAACTCTTCTTAATAACATATATTAGAACCAAACTTTTAAGTGCTAATACTTATAAGAAAAAAATAAAATGGAAAAAGAATATTTAATAGATTTAACTTAAACTAAAGATATAATTATCTTAAAATATGTTATAAATTAAATTAAAAAAAACCAAAAAAACTTAATAAGTTAAATATAAACTAATAGAAAATAGATTTATAAATGGGTTTTTTTAATTTTAGCTAATAGCTATAATAATAATTCAATTAAACTTTTAAAATAAAAAGTAATTATTATAATAATATAATTTATAAAAGAATTAAAAATTATGCTAAATGCTAAATTTTTATATAGTATTAGTAAAAAGCTTAAATAGTTAAATTAGCTATTATAGTTAAAAAAAATAATACTAGTAAATAAAATAAGAATAAATATATATTAGTTAAAAAAAAGGCTATAAAAACTATTTTTTAAATTTTAAATAATAGATTATAAAAGATAAATTAGTAATTAAATAATTTTTTAAAATAGAAGCAAAGAAGTAAATTTTTAAAATAGTTTAAATAAACTTTACTAATATAAAATAAGCTATAAATTATTTATTTAATAAGCTTTAAAGTATAAAACTAAGTTTAGCTAATAAATATATTATATAAAAGCAAATAATAAAATATTAAAAAAAACTTTTTAATAAAAAGTAAAAATTAAAATTATAAAAACATAAAAACTAATTTAATAAAAAATTAGAAAATTTAAATAGTTTAAAATAAAAACAAATTTTAAAAAAATAAGCTAATTAAAAATTTTATTAAATTTTTTTATAATTATTAAATATAATATTTTTGAGTTATAATTATTATATTAAGTATTAAAATTTTTAAATAGTTATCTATTTTTTTACTTTTTTAGTTAGTTATTTAGTTTAATTTTATATAAAATTAGTAAAGTATAAGCATTTTTAAAAAATCTTTTTTTTATTTTTTAATATTTTTTACTACTTACTTCTTTTATATTACTTTTTTTATTTCTTTTATATAATTTTTAAAATTAGTAATACTATTTTTTAATTTTTTTTTAGCTTTAATAATTTTATAGTTTTTATATAAAATTTGCTCTACTTTTTTTAATACTACTTTTAATTTAAAATTTACTTTATAAGTAAAAATAAGCTTTTATTATTTTTACTTTTTAGTATCTTTTTTAATTTTAAAAAATTCTAAAAATATCATTTTGAAAACTATTTAAATATTTCTAATTTTTTCTTATAAATTATTACTTTTTTCTATTAGCAACTTTTTTTTCTATTTTTAATAAAAAATAAACTTTCTAATCTTTTATATTTATTTAAAATATATTAAGCTATTAGTATAAATATTAATTTAATATTTAAAATTAATATAAAAAAACTTAATTCTAATTTTAAAAAATAAGCTATTTTAATAGCTTTTTTAATTAATAATTTAAATTTAAAGTTAATATAAATAAATAAAAACTTAATAAAATTAAAAGTTTCAAGTAAAATATAAAAAGCTTTACTTTTTTTAAAATAATTTAAAACTTAAAAATAAATTTATTAAATACAGCTTTAAAATTATAAAAAAAGTTTTATTTAAAAAAGATATTTTATAAATATATAAAATAAATTAATATAAATAAATATAGAAATGCATAATAATTATAAATTTTATTAACTAAATTAAAACATATATATTTATTTTAAAAATTATAATAATATTTAAAATAAGTTAACTTTATATATTAATATAATAAAATATTTTTAAAAGTCTAAAAATAAGTGAATTTTTTTAAATTATAATAGTAAATAATTAGTATATATAAATATATATAATAAAAAACTAAAATTTAATATAGCTAAAAAAATATTAAACTAAAAAATAAAATTTATTAATAAAAAATACTAGTATAAATTAGCTTATTATATATATAGTAATAAAATTTTAATTATTTAATATTAATTATTATATATAATATACTTAATAAATAAATAAAAGTAAAAATATATTAGTAAAAAATAGTATTATTCTAATTTATATATTTATATTTCTTTTAATTATTATTTTTTACCTTAATAATAGTTTTTAAATTAGGTATTAATATATATAATATATTAATTAAGAGTTTTAAATCTATATAGTAAATATAATATATAAATATAATTATTAAGCTAATTTTTTTATCTTTATATTTAATTAAATAATAATATAATAAAACTTAAAAAGTTTATTTTATAAAGTTATAAATAATATATTAGCTGTTAAAGTTATATAATTTCTATAAAATTTTATATTATTACTATAAACTAATATATAAAAATTGCAAAAAAATAAAAAATAAAAAAAAATAAAACTTAATAATAATAAGTATAAAACTAGTTTTATAATAAATATAATTATATTTATAATAAAAAAGTAAAAAAATAAAAATATAAGTATTAATATTAAAGTAGGTTTTTTATATTAGTTTAGTTTAATTATATAGTTATTTTAAAATAATAGTTTTAAAAAAATATTATAAATTAAAAAATACTTATATTTAATTATAATAAATATATTCAATATTTATATAAATATAGCTATTTTTAAAATTTTAATAACAATAAAAATAAAAAATTTAATTTTTTATTTTTTTACTTTTTATAATTTTTTTACTTTTTTTTAATTAAAACTTTTATATTAATAGCTTTTAATTAGTTTATTTTTTATTATTAAATTATCTATTTATTTAGTAATTTTATTATTATTATTTTACTAAATAGCTACTTTAAAAGTAGCAACTTAATTAATTAAAGCTTAAATAAAAGATAAGTACTTTAAATACTTTTATAAAGCTTAAATAATAGGTAAGTATTATGGTTATTAGTAGGTTTATCTTAATAGTAAGTATATAAGTTTTACTATTTAGTTTATTTAGAGCTAAGTATTTTAGCTTAATTATACTTTAAAATTTCAGAAATATAAAAATAATAATACAAAAATAAGATATATAAAAGTTTATTTAAAGTAAAAAAAAGTGCTTTTAATAGTATATGTTAAGGTTTTACTAAGTAGCTGTTCAAAAGGCGGTAACTTAGCGGATTAGGACTTGGGTAGGAGGTAAGTGACTTGGGTACTTTATAAGGCCTGGTTAGAATAGATGTGCATTATAGCAATTAATAGGCTTGTCTTGGAGGTGGTGTAGAGGTTTTACTGTTTAGTCTAGTCAAAACTGAGTGCCTTAGCTTGATTGTACCTTTAATATCTCTAAGATATCAATATAGTGATAAAATAAAATACATAAAAAGTTTTATTCAAAGTAAAAAAAAAGTACTTTCATAGTACGCTTATCCGATTTGCTTATAAAGAAGTCGAGTAGGCTGTGTGAAATAGAGATAACTATTGTCTCTGGAGCAAGTCAGATAGTTAATAAATTATTTCAGGAGACAATACTTATCACATCAATAACTCAGCAGTAGTACTATTGGAGAGTTCCAATTAAAGATTTGTTTTGATAGCAAGTCAGTGTTATTAGGTGTTTTGGCAGTTTAACTCCTAATAAGAAAGACATTATTTTAACTTGGTTTTATATCAGTTATAAGAAGAACGGCATCAATACGTGATTGAAGCCATGAGTACTCAAGTCTAATATACCAAGTAAAGTATTGTATATCAGGCTTAGGTTATAGTATATCCAGATTATATCATAGCATACTTAATTATTTACTTATAAAAAAGTCAAATAAATTGTATGAAATAGAGATAATTATTATTTTTAGAGTAAATTAAGTAGTTAATAAATTATTTAAAAAAATAATATTTATTATATTAATAATGCAATAATAGTATTATTAAAAAGTTTTAATTAAAAATTCACTTTATTAACAAGTTAATAACATTAAATATTTTAGCAGTTTAACTTTTAATAAAGAAAATATTATTTTAACTTGAATTTATATTGATTATAAAAAAGATAATATAAACATATAATTAAAATATTAAGTATTTAGGTCTAATATATTAATTAAAATATTATATCTTAGCTTAAGTTATAATATATTCAAATTATATTACATTTATATACTTTTACTTATATTATTAGCTAGTAAATCAATTTTTTATTATTAAAATTTTTACTACTATTCTAACTTTAAGCTTAAATTTTTTAGTTTATTTTAAATAAAAGATTAGCTACTTTTGAAAATTGCTAATTCTTATATAAAAAACTTAATAAATATTAAAAATTTGATATAATTAAATTTTAAATAAATAGTATTTATTTAATTTTATATATATATAAAATTATAATACTTTTAGTATATTTTGCTAAAAATTATATAAAAATTAAAACATTTATAAAGTAAATAATATTTAAAAAAAAACTTTAATAAAAAAAATATTTATTATATTATAATAAGTAATATATTAAAATATAAAATATTAATATAAGTCTAGTTTTTTATATATAATAACTTTAAAAAAAGATATATTTATACTAAAATATCTTATTAATATCTAATTTTATACTTTATAGCTATAAGTTATAAATTTTAAGCTTTAATTACTCTATTAAAATACTTTTTATAGCTATTTATAAGCTTTTTTAAATTAGCTTTACTAATATTTTGCTAAGTATACTTAATATAATTTTTAGTTATTATAGTAATATAAAAAGTAGTAAATTTATATATTAGGATAGCTTAATAGTTTTTTAAATAAATTTTTTTAAAAAGTATACTTTTAACTTATATTAATAATTTTTTCTAAACTATTTTAGTAATATACTATTTTATAAAGCTTAAAAACTATTTAAATTTATTTATATTTAAAACTTTTAAAGAAATAAAAGTATAACTTTATATATTATATATTTTTAAAAAAGCTTTAAATATTTAAAAGTATATTTAAATTAAATATATTTAGTTTTACTAAGTAAATTAAGCTAATATTTTAACTATTTTAAAATTTAAAATAGTATTATAATTTTATAGTTTATCTAAACTAACTATAAATTAAAAGTTTATATATTTTTATATTTATTTATAGTAAAAGTTAAACAACTGATAATATTAGCTATATTATTAATTATATAGCTATTTTTTATAGCTATTAGCTTACTTTTATACTAAAATAAGCTATAAAATTTTATTTTTTTATAATTATATACTAAAAATAACAGTTTTTTATTAGTATATAAATATATTAATATTATACTAAAATTTTAACATATGGTTATAATATTATTATAGTAATATATTTTGGAAAATTATAAATAATAGTTAAATATTTGAATTTTAATTGTAGTTATATATAATAGGTATTAAATATAAGTTTTTATAATTTATAAAGTAAAATTTTTTAATTTTAATACTTAATTTTTGATAATTTCTATTTTTAAAATTTATTATTATTAATACAGTAGTAGTTTTACATTTGCACCAAATGTAAAACCCTTTTTCTATCCCATTTTATAAAATAAGAATGAAGAAACAGAATTTTAAAAAATTATTATTATAGTTTTATTATAATAATATAAGTATTTTATTAAAGTTTAGTATTAATTTTGAAAATTTATATTATTTATGTTATTTATTTAAAAATAAACTGAAAAATATTAGTTTTATTTGTATAAATGTAAAACTGCTACTGTATATAAAATTTTAATAATATATAATACTTTTGAAAATAATATTTATTTTTTAAATTTTAATAATATTTAGTAAAGTATACTAAGTATTATATATTTTTTAATATATAAAAAGTAAATAAATATAATTAAAATATTTATTTTTAGCTAATTTTATTAATTTAATTTTTTATTATTTAATTTTTAAAATTAAAATTAGCTACTTTTAAAAATAACTAATTACTTACTTATTAAAGCTATATATTTAAATTTATTATATTTAATTTTTAAAAATCTACTTTTAGTAAAATGCTTAAAAATAGTCAATTTTTTTAATAATTAATATAATTTCTTATAAATATTTTTTATAATAAAATTTAAATTTATATACTAGTATTATATATAAATTATTTTTAATAAAGATATAATTATTAATTAGCTAAAAGTTATTTAATTATTTAATTAAAAAATATAATAATGAAAATTAAATATTAAAAATAAGAAATAATTTTAAATTAAAGAAAAAACTTATATATATTTAATTAACTAGTAAATATATCAACTACTTAAATAGTTATATTTTAAACTTTATATAAATAGCTTATAATTTACTTAAAAAATACTAAATATTTGACTTAATTAGCTATTATAAAGTATATAAACTAGTAAATAATTAATTATTATATTTAAAACATATAATAATAATATTATATATTACTTAATAAAATTATTGCTATATATTTTATATACTTAAAATAATTATAACAAAATTAGCAGTTTTAAAAATATATATATAATTAAATATATTAATAAATTAAAATTAATATAAATTAATAATTTTATAAATATTAATATTTAATTTATAATAAACTAAAGTATAATAAATATAAAAAGTATATTATTTACTTTTTTAAATTTTATTTAGCTTTGAAGTGCTTTAAAATGTTTGTAAGCATACAATAATACATTACCTATTTTTAATAAAAGTTTCTACTATTAAAAAATAATTTGAAATTGATTTTAAACATATAGTATTTAATTTTATATTGCTAGTTTATACTAAGTTCTTAAATCTTTAATTTATAGCATTTAATTAAATATTATAATTTATAATAAATTGTTACATTTTTAGTTTATAGTATTAAATTATATGTTATTGATTTATAGTAATTTTACATAAAGTAATATTACTTTTTATTTTATTTTAAATAAATTCTGCTTAAGTTTTTAAAATTCAGATTACTGCTATTATTATTTTAGCTTTAGTATTTGGAAGTTCCAATGTAGATTATTCTAAGAGAATAAATACTTTAGACAATCTAATATAAAAAAATCCCTTTTTAATATTGTAATAAAATTTTACATATTTGATAATTTAAATTGATAAATAAGGTATAATTAAGATCTTGAATTTGATAATAAATTATACACTTATTTTCAAAATTTAAATTTACTACAGTATCTATTAAACTTTTATAACTTATTAGGTACCTTACTATAATTATTTATTATTTTTATAATGGTTACAAATCATTATAATGGAACGGGTTTTTAAAAATTTAATAAACTTATACTTCTGTCTTTTTAATTTTATTACCGATATAAATTACCATTAAGATTTTTTATAAGGTACATACCTTAATAAAATGTTTGCGTAACTAGCCTATATAGCTTTTTGTAGCTGTAAATAAATTGGTTAATTTGAAAAGATAAGGTAAAAGTAAACTGTTAAAGAAGCAGGGAACTTTAACGTTTAATGTTTCATGGAACTTATATTTTTCAGTTAAATAACTTGGATCTCTCTTAAGAAGCTTTCCAATTTCGGCCGATCAACAGCCTTCTATTAATACTAACTATCCCGTCCCAAGTAAATTAAAGTTAATTACTAGTAATTTAGAATCTGGAATTGTTAAATAAGTTGATGAAACGCTGTATTTAAAGTAAAACAGGCTAATATATATCGCTACTACTTCTATATCGGTTACGGATAGTATTGGTATTCTTGGTAAACAAGTACCTATTTATAAAGCGTACCTCTTACTTTTTATTACGAGGATTAAATAAACAGGTTCCTACTACCCATAAAATATAATTCGTAATTTACTAAGAAAATCAACTGTTATCAATTTTTTTGAATCGATTTAAAACAAAGGGAATATAAATTTTGGCCAATTAATTTATAATTTGATTATCTAAACTTGAATATTCCTAAATTATTATGGAAGAATAACATATCCTCGTGTATCTTTAAGGTACAAACTAAGTAGTGGAAGTAAACTAATTTGTCTCGAAACATTTAAAATTCAGATGTCTGTGTTTTAGTACCTTTAGGAAGATTACTCTTTTAGGTTGATATATTTTACAAATATTAGTATGAATATTTGTCAACAATCCAATAGTGTTGCGTTATTTTAGCACGCGAAATTTTTTTTCAGATATCAGTGTGTAAATGGAAGTATAACTTAGTATTTATAAAGTAATGGAGGTTTGGTAAGTTTCGAAGTTAATTAATAATTTCCATATTTAGCTATTAATGCGGAGTTTTAGATTTTATCTACGTTAAGTACTGTTGTAGGATAATGGTATTTAGGAATAAATTAAAAATAGTTATGTGATATAATTTCTTAA
>JAWQFY010000653.1:0-24126 GCA_037055185.1 Capillidium rhysosporum | reverse complement strand
AATCTAAATTATTATAAATATTAGGTTTATAAATAATAAAAGCTTATTTAATATTTATTTTATAATTATATTAGATATTTTAAATTTGATTTATAATTAAAGTAATATTTTTATTTTTATTTATAAAAATAAAATTTAGTTAATTTATTTATTATAATATTCTATTTATACTTTTAAAGTATAAAAAGTATTATATTTAGTTTTAATAAATGTAATTTTTTATTTTATTTTTATTCTTAATTTTTTTTAAATATTAAGTAAAGCTTTATTTAAAACTTTGAAGTTAAAAACTTTAATAAGTTTAAAAAATTTATCTTTATAATATATAAATATTTTATAACAGTAAACTAAAACAAAAAATATTTTTATTTACTAGTCAAATATAATCTATTAAAAATTTTGAAATTATAAATTACATAACTTCTTTTAATTATATTTTTAAATAAATTATTAAAAGCATTTAATTGAAGTATAATTCATATATTGCATTATTAAATTTATTTTAGTTTATATAATAAAATGTTAAAAAAAGTATTTGTTTTAAATTATTTATTTTATTTATTTGTAAGGTTTATCTAAATTAAAATACTATAATTAAAAGCTAAATTCTTTAAAAAAGTAACATTTACCTATACTTATCTAACAAATTTACATATAAGTATTAAATCATTGATTTTATATTTTATATTATGGCTACAATAACTGATATTATAGCATAAAGTTATAGTTCATATGAATATTAATTCATTAAAATTATACAAAGTAAAAAAAGACTAACTTTAAGACTTAAGTATGAATACTGATTGGCAAATAACAAGACAATATTAGAACTCAATTGAAAATATTCTAGCAAAAAAAATCTAAAGTTCATAAAAAAACAAAACAAACTTTACTTAATCATATAAAGCCGCCAATAAATCTTTAAATTCACCTTAAGAACTCGTTGAAGTTATCAGTTAGAGTTATAAACTCATTAGAGTACTTATAAACAATCAAGTCCACAGTTTTCAATATCTCAGGGAAGAGTTTGAGAAGCTCAATCTTAAGATCGGATTTCAACCCACGTTGCAACTGCTTATCCTCCTTGAGCTCAAGCACAGTAGTAGCCTGTTGGTAAAGGAGTTTTAAAGAGTAGTATGCTGTATCTAGATACGCTTCAATAATACGGGAGGAACTGGAATTGGTGTAGATTTTTTGGGAGCGATACTGTGGTGAACTGACAGTAATGTGTAAGACGTGATGAACTTTGTGCAGCCAGTCCAGCAGAGTGCCAAACGAAATACGGTCGTAAGCGGTGTTGAAGGTAGTCACTTGGAGGAGTATGGTATTAGGTTCGGAAAGCTGTAGGTTGGCGTAGGTGAAATGTACGGCTGTAGTAGCAAGTTTTAGCAAACTTGCAGTGGACAAGTCTTGTAGGCTAGGAGTGGTTGTAGTGCAGAGAGGATACTGAGCTCGGGTAGCAAGCTGCACTTCGTCCGGTTGGAAGGAAAAAGGAGGTAGGTAGTTCGAACCACTTCGGATATAGTTCACCAGTTTGGGTAGGATTTGGTGTACCTCCTCCATAAGTTTTTCGATGTGGTTGTAGTCGATCAAAGCTATATGTTCCGTAATAAAGCTTAGAGAAGCCTGTACAAGGACGAGGTTGGAAAGGTTGATTTGGTCTAGTTGAGAATCGCTGATAGCAGATTGGATGTAACTGACCCAGCCTAGGATCGCATTCCAGTTACCGTTCAGTAATTCTAGAATAATCTTACTACCGCTTTCATGGTAAGAACTGGTGATCTGTAGCAGTTGTAGTGCCGAAGTCCACGTGTAAACGAGCTGTGGCTCAAGTTGCTGGTTTATGTCCGGAATTCGGATGGATTGGAGTGATATAACGAGTTGATTAAAATCTTTAGACGGAAGGTTCTTCAATCGGTCGGAGAAGGTGCGTAGAGCGAGTAATACACTGTATGCGAATTTACTCATATCGATATTAGCTTTGTTTATGGTCCTATTTAACAGGTTTACCAAGCAATTGATATAGGCATCCTTTTGCTTATTCTTCTGAGAGTTCAATATAGGACTTAACGGTATTATATTATCTAGACTGTTGATGACGTTCAAGGTGGCAGCGATGACATTAAAAGGTTCATTCATGTTGGTAGAATCAAGCTCCAACCAGTTTAAAAGAACTTGGAAATCCTGTATGATGAGATCCATCACACGAATTTCAACCTTCTCAAATTTAACCTTAAAACTACAATTGTCTAAAAGCTCAGGTGATTGATTAATTTTACGGACGAGCAGGTCGATCGATTTATACCATAAGGTAGTAAAATGGCAGTAAGCTTGTCGATCAGCCGGAGTAGAATAGTCGCCTTCACCGTCCAGCAACAGAGCGTTCACAATTACGTCGATAGTATCCAAGTAGAAGTTACTGATCTCGAGTACATCGATATTCCATTTGGACTGATCGATGAGTTGAACTAGTTCATGTAGGAAGTTGGACATGACAGTAGCAGCTACTGGAGTGACGGGGGTAGTGTCCAGCTCTAAATCATATAGTGTCTTGAACTGATCAATGACTTTCTTTACATTTTCAAATTTTGCTTTATCATTGCTCCAGAACAGACCTGGTGGCAGTTTGAAAAGTACGAGTAGAGCCGCACAATAAGATCGGAAACGATCCAACGAAGCTACCAACTTTGAGCTATCCAAATTGATATTTTCCATTGTACTCTTCAGCTCCAACCATTCGTCGATGGATTCGTGATGCTTGTCGTAGATAACTAGAGCTTGGTACAGATTGGAAGCGTCGTAGGAGAAGTTAGGTCCAAATTGGAAAGTAACGTCGTAGTGCGCATCCCAGAAATGATTAGTAAAGTTGTTAAGCAAATCTAAGTTGAACTCGTTGTTCTGGAGTGTCTGAACTAACCTGTTGAATCCTTTGGCCTCAACTGTTTTTACTTTAGAAAACTGATAACGTAAAGATTCGTTGTCAGTCAGCAACTTCGCCACGCCTTTTAAGTCAACACTTAATTGTGGTGAGTTGTCGGTGATGCCTATGTACCGGTTCTCTAGTTCTAACAGCGCCAGGTTAATACAGAAACTTACGATGGCATCATCAATAACTGACCGGGAAGGGTCATCCGAGTGGAACTGGTTTTGGAGGAGCCGGTTAACGAATTCAAATAGGTTAATGCGTTGTGCAAATTTATCCAACAATTCGGGACATCGCGACTTGTTAGACCACAGATGGTGTAAAAACTCTACGAATGCGGTTGCAACCCAAGGCTGTTCTTCGGCGACATTGTCCCACTTTTCCACCATATCCAAGCAGAGATCACTTATAGAACGGAAGTTATCGAGTGGATGAACCGGAACAGTGTCCATGGAAGTTACTTTCTGAGGACTACCCTGCAATAACGCTTTGAAAAGTCCAAGTTGGTGAGATTGAGTAGCGGATATGAAGATCCAAAGAGCTCGCTTACAAGGCTGATCTACCATGCTCCCCTCTA
The DNA here is from genome assembly GCA_037055185.1 of Capillidium rhysosporum. NCBI lineage: Eukaryota > Fungi > Entomophthoromycota > Entomophthoromycetes > Entomophthorales > Capillidiaceae > Capillidium > Capillidium rhysosporum. The sequence continues at coordinate 20,626 of JAWQFY010000653.1, read as the reverse complement.
ACATGGAATATAGATTAGCGGAAAGTTGGTTTAAGTTGGCACGTGCTATAGCGAGTAGCGACATATCGTTAGCTTCACACAGCTTTAAACAAATTAGAGTTAACAGGTCGGCAGTTTTCATCACATTTTTCGAACCAAGCCTAGGGTCAAGTAAGTTAAGTAGCACGTGAGCTGAGCATGCATTGGGACCCTCCAAACCAAATTCAAAAAGAGTAAATGGGTTCCAGATTGCGTTCTGCAAAGTGGAGGCAGAATGGATGTAGTGCCGAAAAAGGTGATTTAAGAAGGTTAAGGAGACTTCTAAAATCTGCCTGATTTCTTGACCTGGTTTCACCATGTTCAAAGAGTCGAACTTAACGGCGAGACCCTTAGCGGCACAGATGAGGGATAATATAGGTGCATAATAAGAGACATTCTCAGAATCCAAGAAGTAGCTCTTGAGCGTATGTCCAATGCTTTCAAATTTGTTGTCCAGAACGTTAGGATTGAGTTTGAAGAAGCTGTCTAGAATTTCGAGGCAAAGTCGGCCTATAGTGGAACGTTGGGAATTGTCCAGGTATTGCCAGTGGATATATTTATGGTAAATATTCTCCATAGTAACCAGCAAGCTACGCTTCAAGAATTCCTCGGCCAGTTCGAAGGTGGAATCTTGGGGTAGATTCAAAACGGATTGGGAAGTGTAGAATTGAACAAGACTTAGAATTAATCTTAAATAGGCGATAGTAGTGTCATACTGACGGGAAGGAAGATCATCTTTAAAAATTATATCCTGGATCGAACCTTTTACGCCTAACTGAAGAAAATTTTCCTGTTGTACCGAAAGATACTCCACGATGATTCCTGGGTAGGCGGGCATCAAATTAGCTAGCAAGTTCATTATAACGGGTAACATAATATTTGACGAGTTTGATAATCTGGAAATCTTATCCAACAGACCAGTGATTCTATGGACGAAGATTTGGTCCGATTTGTTTTCATTACCATAAATATTGCCAAGATCCACCAAATCACTGAGAAGAGCAGGGCTACCTTCAACAATCCGATTCAACACCTGCAAGCATCCTGTTACGAACTCGGTATGAGTTTCCAGCTGAGTGTAAGCACTAGAACCATCAGATATACTGTCCAAAAGGCAAAGTAGATACTCAAACACTGAATATTTAAAGGACCAGAGTACATACGTCGGTTCATTTAGATTCGAGGGAGTAGCTACACAGCCACGGGTACCAGAATTCAGTCGGAATGCGGTGTACCCCGCTTTTTGTATTATATCGATTTTCTTTTTAGCTACAACTGATTTAAATTGGATGCCTCCAGATGGTTGAAAAGTTTCAGCAGCCGAGTCCAAGTCGTAGTCCACCACTTGTGTAAAATGGGGCAGCTCAGATAGATAGTCGATTACGCCTTGGATAGAGGTAGGGCTTGGCCCTGATAGAGCGATCAGCATCTGAAATAAAGGTTGGTGGTAGACTGGAAAATAGGTAGTGGTAAGCTGTAAAATGCGTTTACGAGAGCTAAAGGAGTAATCTACTTGCCAAAACTGATCGCATAAGACGGCGTCATCTAAATACAAAGCTTTTATGCATTGAACAATTGACAGTGCATTGGTGATGAAATCTTGAGGTTGGGTAGTAGCTATCGCCATAATAAAGAGTCGGAAACTCTTTTTGAATAGTAGAGGGGAAAAATAGCTTGATTCGAAGAGTGGACATCTTAACAATTCCAATAGTTGTTTGTAAACCAAAACTGAATCGAAATTATAGTAGAAATCTTCGGAAACGCAGTAGACAGAGTGCTCTGAATTTAAATATTTAAATAGAAGTAACTGACTCTCAGTCTTTTCCGATATTGCCTCCAGCTGTGGTTTGAAAGTTGAAGCCAGCATATAGATAGCTCTATAAAGTATAGCGTAGGAAGGGGTACAATCGAATTCTATGAGATCACGAAGTAAAGCAGCAAACACGCCAGGTTCATCATAGAGAACTGGTTTCTGGTTGGGAGCTGAATCACAGTAGTAATTGACACGATCGAACTGTAGAAAATGCAATAACAAGGACGTTTCACATGTCTCCAAGATTACGGAAGAGGCGTAGTTGCCAGAATTTAATGATTGAAGATCGACTAACTTCTTTGTCCCTTGATTTAGTATCCATTTTATGTAACGATGCACATGTGAAGCTTTAAACGAGAAGTTACCATCTATTAAAATAGTAATATATTCCAATAAAACACGATATTCCGAAAATACTTGGTGTAGATGGTGCGGCTCAAGATTCGGGTAAGATTTGAAAACTTGCGATTCTAGCTGTTCAAGTAATTGACTCAAAAGATCGTCACCGGAGACTTCTGGAGTTAAAATAGAACTAATCAAGTCACTTGCATCTTCGTAGTTGGGATGTTTAGGGTCCTTCTTAATCTTGAACAACTTAATTAAAATTTGGAAAGAGGCTAGTCTTTCAGAAAAGTAAAATTTAGTAAAAGCTTCCTCTATATCCTTTTCAAACTCCACCTTCTTACGTTGCAAGCTAATTACGTTAAAGTTGGGATTCACTACATACTTTAACCAATCCTTGTTAGTACATAGAGCAGGGTCTGCCAAAAACAGTTTAAACAAAGTGAATGTTGACTTCGGATCGCTATCCAAGTTCTTTGCGAACTGTAGTACCAGTTGCTTTTCTTTCTTATAAACTTTAAATTTTAAATTTTCTACTACTACCTCATTTATACTAATTTCGGTGGGGTTGGTTGGGAAACGGTTAAAATATTTAAATCCTTTTTTTAGGTTGGGTAGATTGGCGGATATCTCAGTAAATAAACATGAATTTGCATCTGTTGTCGAAACATTTAAATTGGTATTCAGGTAATTGAAAGTCCTAAAAATATTTGATAAATTTCGTGCTACTCAAACGTAAAAGTTTTATTAAATTGGTATTTTACCTTTTAATCTTTAATAGAAGGCTTGAGGTTACTTGTTCTTCATTTACCACTGTCATATTTCTATTTCTTATAACTTTCTAAACCTTTGCTTAGATAAAATTAAAAATTTTTACAAGTTTAGTTATAGAAGATGACGTTATAGTATTGTCAAGTGGATAGAAAAATCTGTTCGTATATTGAGCAAAAATGAAACTTAATTTCTATTTTTTGGAGGTCCTTAGAAACTTTAAAAGGTTAGAGCATCTATAAACTTCATTTAGCACTTAGTAGCTCATCTTATCTGGAATATGTTGTTGACTGGCATGTGTTAAATTTAAATCCGAGTGACATTTACCATACTATTATTAAAGCTTTAGGTAAAATGTTAAATTAAAGATAAAATACTAAACTCTGTTAGTATCTATTATTTATTAATTTTTAAATAGTGTTTTATTAGACAAATATTTATATAAAAGTACCAAGCATTTTTATTCATTTTACATTCATAGTTTTAAAGTTGATTTCTTTTATTGTAAAATTTGCTTTTATATTTTAATAAAAGCATAATATTTAAAACTATATTACTTTTACATTTTATAATTGTAATTAATTAATGTATGTGCAATTAGCTACTTAAGGAAATAGTTAATTTAAAATTTAAGCTTAAAACTTAAATAAAAACAAGCTGATAAAAGAGTTAAAGTTTAAAAAATAATTTTCTATTATGCTTATTATAATATCAATTTTTTAAATAAAATTCTTAAAAGATAGACTTTTTGTAAAAGCTAAAAATTATATATAAACTATATTCAAAGATTAGAATATTAGACAAAAAACCAAATAGGAGTATGGTATAAGAAAATCTAAAAAGAAAAAGAAGACTTAAATGGAAAATACTTAAAACTGTAATTATACTTAATATTTTTATTATTATAAAAATAGCTTATCTAAAAAACTAATTAGGAAACTAAATATTTAAAAAATATTAAAAATAAAGCTTTTAATAATAATAGCAGTAATAGCAGCTATTAATATTAATATTTTTATTTAATTTATTATCATTTTTGTTTAAATAATAGTAGTTAAAAAAGTAGCTAAAAGTATTACTAAAAAAATAAAATAAGTAGCTAAATAAAACTTATTTAAAGTTTTTATAATAATTTTTACATTTATTTTAATAATTTAGCAAAAAAATATTTTATTATTTTAATTATATCTAGACTCTTATATATTACTAGCATCATTATTAGTAATATTTTTACTTAAAATATTGGATAAAAACTTTAAAAATCCTTATAAAATAATAAGTAAAAAATAGATATTAGAAAAAATAAATGAAAAAAAAATTATTTTTATTTTAATAAATATAAAATTATTTCTAGCTATTTTTAAAGCTATTTATAACTCTATAACTTTTTAAAACTATTTATTTAATTGGATATCTAATAAAAAAATTTAATTTAAATTAGTATATAACCTACTAAATTTAAAAAAAACTAAAAAAATTTAAAAAAAAAGAAAAAAAAATATTATAAAGAAAAAATTAATAAATAAAAATTTAATAAGATTAAAATCAAACTTACTTTTTAAAACTAAATTTAATTTAAATCTTATAAAAGCTAAAAAAATAGCTATTTTTTATTAATTTTATCTAAGCTAATAAAAAATTATTAATTTTTAAATTACTATCTTAAAAACTAGTACTTTATAATAATAACAATATTATTATTGCTATAAATAAAGAATAATCTAAATTATATTTAATAAATTAACTAAAAGCTAAATATAACTAAAAAAAATAAATTTATTATTAAAATATATTATAATTTTATAACTTTAATTTAGTTTAATTTAGTTCAATATATTTAATAAAAAATTATATAAAGTAAAAAATTAAAATTAAAATCAATTTTTAATAAGTATAATTTTTTATAATATTTCTAATTTTTATAGCTATTATTAATTATTAATTGTTAATTATAAAATATACTAATACTAATTTACTATTTTTAAAATAAAATTTATAAAAATAAATAAGTTTTTATTATTTTATAAATCTTTTAATATATTATTTATTTATTTTAATATATTTTTTTTAGTTATAGTTATTTAACTTTTTTTAATTTTATTATTTTAATTTTTTAACTATTTTTTATTTAATTTTTATACTTATATAAATTATTCAAATTTTATTATATTTATTTTTAGTTTTAATTATTTAATTATATATATATATATATTTAAAATATTTTTATTAAATTTATATATTATTTACTATATAACATTATACTAAAATTAATACTTAAGTTATAATATATATAATATTATAACAATAAAGTAATTATAAATAAAATAAGTCTACTTACAAATATATAATAAAGTACTAATTTAATAAGCAATTATATTAATTTAAATATTTAAAGCATTTTTATTAAAGTTAATTATTTTAAATATATAAAAAAGTTAATTTATAATACAAGTTATAAAAAAAGCAAATTTTTTAATAATAAATATTTATAAAAAGTATAAGTAAAGTATTTAAGTAAAAAAGTAGTAATATTTCTTTTTATAAGATATAGCTTTTAAATATTTAAATAAGTAGGCAAAAATAACTAAATATATATATATATATATATATATAAAAGTTTACTATTTTTTATTAAAATTTTATAATAAAAGTTTTACTAAATATTTATTTATTTATTTTTAAACTCTATTAGCTTATTTTAGACTTATTTTTTTTAAAAAAACTAATTTTTATTAGTTTTTAAAGTAAAAATAATAAAATAAATATTTAAATCTTTATTTTTAGTTTATTTAAGTATTTTTAAACTTATTTAATTTTTAATTTATATTAATAAATTATAAAAGAAATATTAAAAGTAAATAAATAAAATATAAAATTAAGTTAATAATTACTAACTTATAAATAATAAATATTATACTTTAGTTTTTATTTTTTAACTTTTACTTTTATAGTTTTATTTTTTTTAATTTATATATATCTTTTTTAAAATTTACTATAAATATTACTTTTTTAATTTATTATTTTTTTACTTTTGCTTTTTTACAGTTATTTATTCTATTTTTTACTAGTTTTTATTTTTTAAATTTTAATTTTATAGTTATAAAATTTTAATATTTAAAATATAATATTATAATAATATTTAAATTTGAATAGTTATTATATATAATTATTTAGTTATGCTAAAAAATTCAATATATTCTAAGTTTATAAATTTAAGTATACTTTAAATTATATATACAAAAGCATATTATTAATTATAACTTATATACTGAAAAGTTAAAATTAAATCTAAATATTTAAAATTTCATTAACAATATAATAAAACTTTAATAGTATATTTTCTTAAACTACTCAATGTATATAACTTTAAACTATTAATGCAGATATTTTGAAAACAATAAATAGCATTTTAAATTTATTTAGTGCTTTTTTTTGGAGCTCTATGTATTTTCTAGAAAGCAAGATTACTAGACCCACTGTTAGTGCGTTAAGAGTTAAAGAGGTTTTAAAACCGTAGCTGTAAAAATAAAGTTTTAAATCGATTAGGTCATAAAATTAAAAATCTTTTTGTTGAATCCAAACATAAGGTAATAATTTTTAATATATAAGGCTGGTTATAAATTCTCTCTATAAATTCTAAATTTATTTCAGATGTCAGACTCTGCTGCCCGCTCCGGTATTTTTGTCGGAAAGAACAAAGGTTTCCAGACTACCGTCCGTGAATTGGCCCCCAAGCCATCCTACAGGAAAACTGTAAGTTTTTTACATCCATCTAAATTAATTTCTCCTCCAGCCTAGCTCCAAGAGAACTACCTTCGTTAAGGAGCTTATCCGTGAGGTTGCTGGTTTTGCCCCATACGAACGTCGTGTCATGGAATTGTTAAAGAATTCCAAAGATAAGCGTGCTCGTAAACTGGCTAAAAAGAGGGTAATTTTTATTACAATATTTAAACTCATATTTTTTTAGCTCGGCACTTTAGTTCGTGCCAAGAAGAAGGTAGAAGAATTGAGTAACGTTATTGCTGAATCTCGTCGTGCTCATCATTAAGTTTGCAACAATAAAATTAACTTCTTTGATAACGAAAGCAGAATAAAGTAAGTTTTTTTTTCATTAACAGTATAACTACAAGTATATATATTTAAATCTTGTTCTTATACTTTACAAATTTTCATTTTAAAAAATTACTACCCCATTTCATCTTAACTTTTTTTGGATTTCTCCTCACGCTAATTTCTAAATAGCTTTAGAATTTTAAATTTAACTTAAATCAAAATATTAGTATTATTTAATATAGGCAAGTAGAATATTTAATATATTTTATAGACTTCATATTATTGGTTAAACTAAATAGGATATCAAAATAATACATTAGAGTTTTTTATTTAAGATATTTAAATAATTGATTTTTAAATATAAATAAAAGAAATATTCATTATATGAAAAGTTTTCAAATATATATTATAAATTTTAGTTATAGAAAATTAGAATCCTAAGCTATTTTCTAAATACTTTTTATTGAATATTGTTGATAAAGAAAGCTTCTTTAGACTTTTGATTTTTTACTTAATATTTAATATTTTTTTAATAAAAATTTGTAATATCAATTTTTAAAAATGTTCTTGATAAAATAATGCTAAGTTATATTTTAATTTAATTAATATAGCTAATTTTTAACAACTATTAAGTAAAGTAATTAATATTTTCAAAACTTGATAAAGTAAAGTATAAATTACTTTATATAATTTATATTAGCCTTAAACTATTTATTATATAAATATGATAAATATTAATTTTATAACTTTAAAATATAACTAATACTATAACTAAAAATAGTAATATTTTACTTTAGTTTATTATATTAAAATTTAACTAGTAAGCTTTAAGTTTAAAAAACATATATTTTTTAGATTTACTTTTAGTTAAAGTTAACTATTATTAAATATAATATAGTAATAGTTTTATATTTATATAAATATATAACTTTTTTAATTATATGTTATAAAATAAGAGTAAATAAATAAAATTTTAAAAAATTATTACTAAAATATCTTTATAGTTAAATAATAGCTTTTTAGTTATAAAAAAAACTTTATTAGTAAATATAAGAGTACTTTTTATACTATAGTATATACTTTACATATTTTTTCTTTTAAATATATATATTTTTTATATTAATAAAGCTTTTACTTACTAGATATAAAATAGTAAAAAAAACTATATTTAAAAAAAAATATTATTAATATAAAAATCTTTAATATAGCTTTGTTTAATAAGGTTTAATTATTATTTATTAATATAATTTATAATTAGTAAATTTATAAAATACTATATAATATATAATATAAATATCTTAAAGAATTATATAATAAAATACAGTATTATTTAAAACTTTAACTAGCTATAATTATAATTCTAAATACATTTTTATTAAATCTACTTAATTATACTTAATAATTCTAAATAGTATTTTTTTCTTATTAGGTATTTATAACTATTAAATTAATAAATTAATAATAACTATATTAGTTTATATTTTTTACTAATTTTATATAAAAATAAATATTAATAACTTTTTATTATTTAGTAACTTTTTCTAAATTTAAAAAAAAAAAATTTAAATAAACTAAAATATATTTAATATATAAATAACTTTTTTTTCTTTAATTATTTAAAAGATAAAATTAGTTTTAAAATTAGTTTTAACTAATAATAAATTACTTTTTCAATAAATTATATATATACTTAAAAGCTAAATTTTTAATTTATAGCATATTTTAATATTATATAACTAAAACTTTAATAAGTTAAATAATATAATTATAGTATAATTAAATAAGTTTTATATATATTTGAAAATTTTAACTTTTAAGAATTTTAAATATATTTAAGTATTATATTAAAGTTTAATATTAATTATAATATAATAAAAAATAAATAAATTTAGTTTTTTTAAAAAAAGCAAATAGAAAAAAAAACTTATTAATTATATATATATATATTATTTATAATATTTATATTAATAAATTATTATATTTTAGCTTTAATATATATATTTATATATAATTGAAATTTTTAAAACTTAACTTTATAGCTAAATTAAATAATATTTTAAAATTAATATTAAAAGTTATATACTATAGTATTATAATAATACTAGATTACTATTAATATTTATTAAAATATAAAGTTTTATTAATATATATAAATTTGGTTTTTAAAGATAATTATATTAAAATTATTAAAAATATATTATATAAAATCTATTAATAGTATAAAAATATATAAATAATAATATAACTATAATAATATAAGCTTAATAATGACTTAAATATTATTATTTAATTAAATATAAAGCTAAATTAAAAATAATAATAGTAGTTGATTCTACTAGTAAAAAAACTTAATTTAAAAATAATAAATATCTATATAGTTAACTAAATCTAAATTTAACCTTTTATATATTAAATAAATAAAATAGTTTATATAAAATAAAAACAGAAGATAGAATAAATAATTTATAATTTTAGAAAAAAGCTTTAATATTTTAGTAAAAAATTTTAATATAAAATTAATAAAGCTAGTAAAGAAAATTAATAGTAAGTTATTTATAAAATAAAGTTATAATTAAAATATTAAGTAAAGCTTTAATTTTGCTTTTTAGTCTTTTTTATATACTTTTTCATTAATTGCTAAGTATAATTAAGCTATACTAAGTTTTATCTCTAATTATAAATTATTATACTAAGTAATGCTTAATAAAAGTATACTTATAAATTAACTTATACTAAAAGTAGTGCTTAATAATAAATGATTATAAATAAGTTTTACTAAGTAATACTTAGTAAAAGTATAATTAAAAATTAGTTTATACTAAGCAATATTTAGTAAAATATAATTATAAGTTAGCTTTATACTAAATAATGCTTAATAAAATAAAATTATTATTTATTATTTTAAAAAAAAGGAAAAATATATAAGAGTTTTAAAAAAAAAAAAATATTAGTAAAGCTTAGTTAAATAAGCTAAGTAACAAAGCTTGTAATGTTATATTAAATAAATAATTTATTAATATATATTATATAATTTATCTTTATTTTTACTAATAGCTAAAATAATACTTAATTTTTAAATTTTATATTTATTTAAATATAAAGCTACTATTATAAAACTATTTATAATATAATATATATAATAAAAATATATTTTTTGTTTTATTATTCTTATTTAAAAATTTTATAAGTTTAATATTTCAAAATAAGATTAATATAGCTACTAGTAATAACTAATAAAAAACTTTACAATATAAATATATAATAACTTATAATAGTTAATAATTTAACTTTTTAATAAATTATCTTAAAAATATACAAAATTGCTTATAAAATTACTATTATTATATAATAGTAAAATACTTTTTTTGTTTTTTATTTTAGTATTATTTCTTTTTTTCTATTTTATTAAAGATATTGAGACTGTTCAAAATTCCAAATATTTTTATCTTTTTTTATAAATTCTAAATATAAAATTTAGTTGCCTTTTTATTATTAGCTAGTTTATAGTCTTTATAATTATTACTATTTTTAATTTAGACTATATTTATAATTACATCAACTTTATTATTAAATTAGTACTAATCTTACTTTTTTATATTATTTATTATAATTTTATATCTATTACTTTTATAATTGATAATAAAGCTGATTTTATATTATTTCTATTTATTAACTTTTATATTCAAATGCTTATATTTGCCACTATTACAGAATTATAATATTTTGTACTATATAATATAAAAATTGCTACTAATGTTATACCTAAGACTAAATGTTATAAAAATAGTATTATAATTAACTATATTTTATTAAAAATAAAAGTAAAGCTTAATAATATATTATTTTATATTAGCTAAATTATTATTAAAATAAACATTTTAAACTTTATAAATAAATATAATTTATTATTAATAATCTAATAGTAAATAACTATAAAATATTTTCAAATTATTATTTATTTTAATATTTTTATTATTTCTTAACTAACTATTTAGTACTAAAAGTGTTATTTAACTTTAAAAAATATCTTTATATAGTATTTACTAATTTTAACTATATTAGAATTTTAACTTGAAACTAACTTTTTCTTTTAAGAAAATTAGCCTAATTTAAGACTAAATTAATTACTTTCCTTAAAAATTTATAAATGCTTCTAAAGCTCCAAATAATTTTACCTTAAAATACAGAGATTTTTTAATTGTAGAATATTTAGTTATTTATAACTCTTAGTATTATTAATACTAAATACCTATTTATCACTAACTAAATAAAATACCTATTTAATAAGTAATATAAAACACTTACATCATTCTAATAAAAGGTTATAAGCCACTCTGATTAACTTCCTTCCTTAAGTGGTAAGTTTATGCTAACTAAATAGTTAACAATAAATGTTTATTAATATTTTTTTATAAATTATTTAATTTTAAAGTTTAAAATTTAGTACAATGTTAAGTAACCAAGCACTTTAAATTGGAATTGTATCTATTTTATATAATGCTTTGGAATGTAAATTAATTATCTAATTTTTAAATAGCCAAAAATCTAATTTTTACTTAATTAAAAAATCACTGATTCTAACAATATTTTAATAATTAACATTACTTAGACAAACAAAATTCAAGGGATGAGCTTAGTTGAAGTGGGCTGATTAGCTCTGATTGGGGGAGGAACTTCCGTAATAATCTCTTCAAGCCCTTCATCATCATCCATGAAAGGCATGACAGTGTTTGTATTAGGTTTGGATACAGTATTCATACCCAAACTGCTAGGATATTTAAGATCAATCGGGTAGACGGTGTTGGACATGTTCAGTTTGGGTTGAGCAGACATTTTGAGGAGATGGTTATTGCTAATGTCAGTTAAAGGGTTAAAGTGAGTTAAAGGGCTATGACTGTAAAGCATTGGGTTGTCTGAGTAGTCTATCTGACCTAAATTCCCATTTGTATAGCTGGCTAGTAAAGCATCCATACTGAGATCGTTAGTATCTTGTTTGACTTTATCGGCTTCAGAGACGTGGTACCCCAGCAGCTTGTTCATAGTTTCGGGATGACTGCTAAAGGCACTAGAATTGTTGGCTAAAAAAGTTTAGATTTGCATCATAACAAAAGTGTCTTACACATGGTTAAATTATTCATATTAGGATCGACGAAATTAGTCGGTAGTGTACCTAAAGTTTGGTTTGTAGTGTTGTTAAGGTTATTATTAGTGTAAGGAAAATATGGATTAAAATTGTTGAGCGCAAAATCGGTTTGTAATCCTAAAAATATTAGAAAAGGATGATAAAAAAGTAAACATACCGTAGCTGCTGTTGGAATAATCTTGGAGTAGTTTAGCTAAGGCTGCATTCTGGTCAAATGAAGTAGGGCTACTCAAGGGTTGTGATGAGAATAGCTGATCGTTAGTAGTTGGTAAAGTTGGAGATTGGGGTTGTTCCAACAACAACCTGCGCTTACGTGGGATCTTTTCATTTGATTTCTCCTGAGCAAACAGAGAGCTTAAAAAGTGAAGGATCTTGTTTATTGTATCCTGTTGATTTTTACTCTGAGTTCTAGCTTCTTGGTTCGCTTTCCACAATTTATCGTTCATTAGTTGCATGTCCTGAACTTGATTAGCAAGTTCCTCATTTTTCTTTTTTAATCTAGTAAGTGCTTCTATTATTTGCTTGACCTCCGAATTAGGATTTTCTTTAGCCACTTTTTTGGAACTACCCGACTCTAATAGATTACCTTTGCTACTTGGTTTACTCTTCCTTGTTACCTCTGATAGTAAATCAATACGTCCGCGTTGGAATTTAGGGTGATAGAATTGCAACATTTCTGAGCCTACATCCTCCATCAAGACACCTTGTCTTAAGTTTTGTATCTTATGGAATCCATATAAATTAGATTGTCTTACAAAACTAGACAAATTTTTATGTTTGTAAAATCTAGGTAACACTTTTTTCGAAAAAAGATCGGGGTTGATAACTATATATATTAGTTTAAAATTTTAAACTAAGAATACTTATAAATGATTTTCCATCATTGCACCATCTTATAATAAAATCATATTCCGGGTCATCAACAAAACTGGCCTATGAATTAATATAAAAGATTTAGAAATGTAAATTACTCGTAAAGTTTGTTAAGAAAAGGTGCTATAGCTTTTGAATGAAAAGTCATTGAAGGTGGTGAAAAATCAGATGCATTATTTTCAATCTCTTCAATTGGATTCCTTCTTTTAAGAGTAGAAATAGAATTGGTATTAACTACTGGCTGATTCAATATTGGATTAATTTCGCTTAAAGACATCGTAGAAGAGCTATGTTTGCCACCGTTAGAATATCTATCTTCCCTGGTCATATTTCTCACATCTACGACACTGGAATTGCTAGGTGTTTCAACGGTAGGGTTCAATACCTTCTGCCTTGTAAGACTATTGGATTTTGATGTATTTACTTCATAAATTGGATCAAAAGTTGATTCATCTTTTATCCTCTTCAAATTCTCATTGTGTTTGTTACGTTCTTGTATTTCCTTTATATACTCTTCTGGAGTTTTTTCTCCTAAGCTTATATTCTTTGCTGGGTTCATGTTATGGTAATTATGAAGAATAGTTTTAAATTTGTTCTTTGAATTTTAGGGATTTGAGTTTTGAGAAACAATTTATACTGATGTTGTTGTTAATAACTAAGCTTTTGAGCTGACTAGCAAATAAAGTTTTGCCAATTTAATGAAATTTAGTTTATTCCTTAGCTAAAGTGTACAAAAGATTTGGATCAATTGGTTTTTGATTCTATTCTATTTTATTTTTGTTAATGCTTTTAAAGAGTAGACTACATTCTAAAACTGAAGACTAAAAAATAATAAATTGAAGGAGTTATTAAAAAAATAAAAATGACCTAACTACTAGCCTTTATTTCCTTTAATTTTTAATTTTAATTAAATCTAAACCAATTAATTTATTTTAAGTATACTAGATAGAAATTACATTAACTAATGGATAAAAAACTTTATTCTATACTTAGATAAGGATTTGATTATAAATAGTTCTATTTTCTAAAATATAAAAAAATAATATTAAAAATATTTTATAAATATATAGTTTAAATTTATATTAAATATTATATCAAATTTTAAAGAAAGTTAAAATATTAAAATAATTTTATCAAATTTTCAGCTTAAAATAAAATAAATAACTTGTTTTTTAACTAAATTAGATTTTATTTTAAAGTAAATATTAAAAATTATAAGCTAGGGTTTTACTATAATAAAAATATTATAACTTATACTTTTTATTATTTATTTTAAAATATAATTTAATATTAATTTAAAATAAAAAAATTAGTTACTTTTAAAATAGCTGATTTTTATATAATGTTTTATTACTTAGCAATTTTATAAGTTATTAACTTTATTATTATTTTTATTATTTTTTACTTTTTTTTTGAGCCTATTTAATTTTTCTCTCTTTTCTCTTTTAACTTTAAATAATAAATTTATACAAACTTATTTTAATAACTTTATATAATAAAATTTAATAATTTAACTAAAAGTTTAAATAAAAATATATTCTTTATTTTAAAATTTTATTTTAAAAACTTTATAAATTTAATATCTTAAAATAAGTTTAGTATAGCTACTAATACTAATTAATAAAAAAACTTTATAATATAAACATATAATAAATTATAATAGCTAATAATTTAACTTTTTATAAAATTATTTTAAATTATATAAAATTACTTATAAAGCTGCTTTTACTACTTAATAATAAAACATTTATTTTTATTTTTTGTTTTTCTATTTTATTAAAGATATAAAAACTATTTAAAATTATAAATGTTTTTGTTTTTTTTTAATAAATTTTATATATTATATTTAGTTATTTCTTTACTATTAGATAGTTTGCAATTCTTATAGCTATTATTACTTATAATATAAACTATATATATATATATTAATTTTATTACTAAATTATTATCAATCTTACTTATTTATATTACTTATTAGACTTTTATATTTACTATTATAATTAATAATATAATTAATTTTACTTTATTACTATTTACTAACTTTTTTATATAAATACTTATATTTACTACTACTTTTATATATAGTATTTTATATTATATAATATAAATATTGTTATTAGTATTATACTAAAAACTAAATATTATATTTTATAATTATATTATAATAAATAATATATTAAAATATAAAATATTAGTATAAATTTAATTTTTTTAAAATATTATATTAAATTTTTTTATTATAGCAATTTTAAAATATATATATATTAAAGTATTTTTTAATACTTAATTTTATAGTTTATAGTTATAAGCTATAGACTTTAAGCTTTAACTACTTTATTAAAATAATATAGCTAAAAATTATATATATTTTATAGCTATTTATAAGTTTTTTAAATTAGCTTTACTAATATTTTACTTTTTTCTATTATAATAAAAAGTATTTTTAATATAATTTTATAAATTATTAATATTTTTTTCTTTAATATATATATATAATAAAGTATAATTTTAGTAAACTTTTTTTAATATACTATATTTAATATATATAGCTTAAATATTTTTAATTAAAGTACTTAATACTAGTATTTTATATAGTAAAACTATATATTAAAATAACTTAATAGTTTTTTAAATAAAAATTTTAAAAATATTAATATAAAACTATAATAATTAAATTTTTAACTAAGTTTAAAAACTATAGTATAGTAAAAAAATAGCTAGTTTAGCATTTATTATATTAGGTAGGCTAAATATTAAAATTGGATTTAAATAAAAATATTTAATATTATAAATAAAAAGTATTATATATAATTTTTTTAAAACTTTACTTTTAGTTATAGCTAGTAAAGTTAAAAATAAGTAAAATTTAATATAAATATACTTTTACTCTTTTTATTATTATTTATTATTAATTATAATACTTAAGTTTTTATAAAAATAATTAAATTAAATTTACTTTATTAAATTAAGTAAGTTAAGCTAGTACTTTAACTATTTTAAAATTTAGAATAATATACTAAAGCTTTATATAATATAAGTAATACAAAAAGCAAATTTTTTAATAGTATTTTTTTTCTAAAGTATAACTTTAATATAGTTTAAAAATTAAACTAAAAAAATTTAAAAAAATACTTATTATTTATTAATTTTAAATACTTAAATACTTAGCAATAATTTATATTATAATAAAAAGTAGTTCTAACTATTAAAAAAAGTAAAAATTTTACTGTTAATAAAAAAAATTAAATAATAAATTATTATTTTTTCTTTATTAAATATTTTATATTTAATAGATATTAATTTTTAATAGATTAAATTTAAAGCCACTTTATTAAATAGTTTTTATATAAAACTATAGTTTTTAATAAAAATGTTATATATAAGTTAAAAGTTTATATATATATATAATTAATATATTTTTTATATTTACTTATAGTAAAAGTCAAATATTTAATATTTAAAGCTTTATTTTAGCTAGCTTTAACTATATTTTTAATTTTGTAATTACTTTTTAATATATATCTACTATAATAATTTTTATAATTATTAGCTTACTTTTATACTTATTTAATAGTATAAAATAAACTATATTCTTTTTTTCATAATTTTATATTATTTAAGTCTTTTATTTTTTAATTTTTTTAATAGTAATCTATTTAATTTATTATATTTAATTTAATTTAAGGTATAAAATAAGTATTATAATTTTCTTATTTATAATTTACTTAATATAAATAATTATTTTTTGATATAATATAATATATAAGATTTTATTTATAATTAACTATATATTTTATAATTTTTATTTAAATAAGTTTAAAGCTGTTTTAATTTTTATCTAAAATTTATAATTAGATTTTAGCAAATTTAGTATTTAAATATATATAGCTTTTTAAAATAACTTAAAATTTTTAATATTTATTTGTTTTTTTAATTATAACTAATTTTAAATTATTTTAAGTAATTATTTAGCTTTATATTTTTAAAATTTTATTTTAATATTTTGATTTTTTTAAAATTTTAATTACATTTATTAATTTAATAAAATTTAAAATATATTAATACTAAAATTATAAGTTAAAAAAGCTAAAACTTATACTAGAAAGTTTAAAGTAATATTTAACCTATCTATATTTAAAATAATAAAATTATTAGCTAATACAAATAAATAAAAATTGAATTTTTTTACTTTACATAAAAATATCTTTAACCCTTTTTAACATAGTCAAAATGATATTTACTATGTTAAAACAATTTTATTTTATCATAAAGTTTTAAAAGCTTGTTTTAATGCTATAAAAATTTTCAAAGTAAATGATATTTGAAAGAAAAAAGCTAACAACTATTTTACATTTTTAGTTTAACTAATAAAATAATATGAATCTTAGAAAATTAATTTAAAAATACCACAAATATATTAAAATATAAATAATACTAATTTATAACCATTTTCTGAAATAAAAAGTTTGTAAAATCAATTATAATTAAAAAAAATCATCAGATTAAAAATTCAATTTTACTACAGAATCTATAAATAAAAATTTAGATTAAATAAATTTAAATTTTACTTTAGAATAAGACATTCGTTAATTATCATAAACCTAGCATCGGTTTATTTAAATTATTTTTTTAAGGTGGTAACGTTTAAACCTAATAAAAGTAAAAATCGAATAATTTAAATAAAATACCTGGAGGAAGAGATTGCTTAAGCTTATCAGCTTTGTTGGGGTCGTTTACAACTAAAGTGTATAGATATCTGGAACAACGTACCTTAAATTTAATCTGTTTTCCATTGTTCTTAATTTGAGCAGCTATATAATCATTAACTACTTTATTTTTTATAATATTTACATTTAGCATCGGCACGGCGAGCAATCTCAAGGAAAGCTTTGATATCACTGATTTGCTTAGGCTAAAAAATTAAAATTAATCATACGCAATGAAAACTCTAAAGATAAAAGATCGATATATCGTTAACTTTTATGATGGATGTATACGTACCATGGTGATAATTCTCTTTGAAGTGTGTTTAGAAGCAAAAAGACTGGTTAAGCTTAAAAGAAGACTTGTTATTAGTTTACTATAAAATTACTAACCATGGAAAATTAAAAGAATCTTTCAATATTATTACCTAATAATATTAATTACTAATAATTATTTATCCGAATTAATCAGCTAAATTACATAGCCTCGTTTTTTATTACCTTATTTAGCTTTAAAAAATCGATTTGATCGACATCAAAAGTAACAAATTTATACTAGTATCTAACTTAGGGAAGATTTTGTTGAGGTAATAAAAACTCTTAAATTTTAAGAACGAATTCCTCCAGTTGCATATCTTAGCAAATATGTCCCTAAAACAAAAAGACTGTAAAAATTGTTAAATTTTAATATAAACCTTTACTTGAACCATATTCATACTTCGACCACCAAGGTGGTGCTTAAAAAACACACATACATTTTGATAACAAACCAAGGCGCCATATCAGTTTAAAGCATAATAGTTAATTAAGCTTATTTTATAATTTAATAGCTAGTTTTTTTAATACAAAGTTTGCTTACTTTCAATAACTTATTTTAGGTATCTTAAAATTTATTAGCAAAAAACCTCTTATATTATAACTAAAATATATTTCTCTGTCTTAGCTATGCTTAACTTAAGATATCTCTTTAAATAATGGATGTAAGTAACGTAAAGGAAAATTTATAGATATCAGTACTAGGAAAAATTTCTCAATACTTTATTCTTTTAGATATAATTAATCAATTAATTACAATTCTATATTTTAAATCTCCAAGCCTAGGCCTAATAATGTTATATCTAATTTATAGATATTTTATAAATTAAATATTATAGTAAATATTCTATATTAAGCTATATTATATTTCTAAATATATAGAATAATATAAACTAAAGCTATATAATATAAATGTTATAAACATTAAAAAATGTTTTTTTATTTAAAAATATATTTAATTTAGTATTAAGTTTTAGCTAGCTTAATATTTAAATTTATACTTATTTTTTGTTATTTTTATATTGTTTTTAATATTTATTATTTTTTTTAATTTTAATTAATTTTAAATTAGCTAAAATATTTATTTAGCTTTAAATTTTGCTTTAAATTTATTAAATATATTAAAAATTATAACAGTATTATAATTATAATACTAGATTAAAAATAATAATAGTAGTTTATTTTACTAGTGAAAAAACTTAGTCTAAGTATAATAAATACCTATATAGTTAACTAAATCTAAACTTAACTATTTATTTATTAAACAAATAAAATAGTTTACATAAGATAAAAATAGAAAATAAAATAAATAATCTATAATTTTAGATAAAAATTTTAATATTTTAATAAAAAACTTTAATATAAAGTTAATAAAAAATCAAAATAATAATAAGTTATTTATTAAGTAAAGTTATAATTAAAAATATTAAATAAAGCTTTAGTTTTTTCTTTTTAATTCTCTTTATATACTTTTTATTAATATTTATAATATTTTATTATTATAATAGTATTTTAAAAAATAATAATTAATTAGTAACTTAGTATACCTCTAAAATAATATTACTATAAGTTTATTAATTTAGTAATTTTTAAAATAAACCATCTATTTTATAATTATAAATATAAATAATAAATTTAAAAATAAAACTACTAATTTATTACTATTTTTACTTTTATTATATATAGTTATTTTAAAAAACTCTAAAAAAAAAGTTATATAATAATTAAATTAAGTATAAAAGTACTTTTAAAATAAAAAATTTTAATGATAATTTTTTTTAAATTTTAAAACTTCTTAAGATTAAGCTTAAAACTTTAAACTTTTTTAATTTTTATAATAATAATAGTATCAATAATAAATATATATATACTAAATTATTTTTTTAATACTTAATTCTATATCTTTAAGCTTTAATTACTTTATTAAAATACTTTTTATAGCTGTTTATATTTTTTTAAATTAGCTTTACTAGTATTTTACTTCTTATCTTTATTTATAAAAGGTATATTTAATATGATTTTATAAGTAAAACCTAAAGGCTACCTAAGTATTTTTAATTATTTACTATTAAAAGTAGCTAATTTTAATTATATTTATTTACTTTTTATATATTAAAAATATAATATTTGGTATACTTTACTAAAAACTATTAAAAATTAAAAAGTTTTAAAGAGTAAATATTATTTTTAGTATAAATAAGTAATTAGTTACTTTTGAAAATAGCTGATTTCTATATAAAAAGTTTAATAAAATTTTAAAAACTTATTATAATTGGATTTTAACTAAATAAATAAATATTATTTATTTATTACTATATATATATATATATTTAAAACTTTTGCATATTATACTAAAAGTTATATAAAAATTAAAATTTTTACAAAGTAAATAGTATTTTTAAAAGTATTGTACCTTTTTTAAATTTAAATATATTGAAATAAATCTAAAAAGTTAAAATAATAAAAAAAAAACTTAAATAATTAAAATTATTTAGTATATTATAATAAATAATAAATTAAAATATAAAATACTAATATAAATCTAGTTTTAAAAAAAATTATATTAAAAATTTTTAATATATTTATATTACTAAA
>JAWQFY010000652.1:0-24144 GCA_037055185.1 Capillidium rhysosporum | reverse complement strand
AAAATTTAATATAATACTTATATTATTATAATAAAACTATAATAATAATTTTTTAAAATTCTGTTTCTTTATTCTTATTTTATAAGATGTGATAGAAAAAGGGTTTTATATTTATGCAAATGTAAAACTGCTACTGTATATAATATATTTAATAATAGTAACTTATTAGTTAATATTAAATATTAGTAATAAAATAATACTTATTATATTAACTATAATAAATAAGCTATAAGCTAATATAAATATATTTTTTAGTATATATATAATTAAAAAGTAGATTTAGTTATTTTTTTATTCAAAAGTTAAAAAAAATTAATTAAATATATATAAATATAATTTTATTATTAAAGTGCTTCACTTTAATATTTATTATTTTATTTTTTAATAAATTTTATATAATTTTAAATTAAGTTGTATTTTTAAAAGTTATTTATATATTTTTAAAATATTCTAATTTTTAGATAAATTTTTCTAATATAGTTACCTTTAATAAAAGCTAAAAATTATAAAAATTATAAAAATTATATAACTATAAAGTTATTAAATTTATTAAATAGATTAGATAAATTATAATATAAAAGAAAAATAATAAAAAAAGGCTTAATTAGGTAAATTTAAGCATTTTTTCTACTTTTAAAAATATATAAAATATATAAAAATAGTTTTAAATAATTGAAAAAAAAATTAAAAAGTATAAAAATCTATACTTTTATATATAAAATATTTTTTATTATTAGTTTTATTAGTTTTATTTTTTTTATTTAGTTTTCAATATTTTTTTATAATATTAAAAATAAATTAATAGATATTAAAAATATAAAAGTAAAATTATAAAAATAAAAGTAATATTTAAATAATTTTTTTAATTTTTTAATTTTCTTTCTTTATTTTAATAAATATTTTAACTATTTTAAGACTTTTTACATACTTTTTTAATTTTTTAAGCTTATTTTTCTTAATAAAAATATTTTCAATCTTTAAGATTTTTCTTAAATAGTAGAAAGATAGTATAAACTAGTAGTAATAAAACTAATGTATTAAAATTTATTATAGTTTATTTTAGATTTTAACTTGTAGCTTATTATTTTTAATGCATTTTCTAAAATTATAGTAGTTTTAAACTTTTTAATAAAAATATATTTTATTATAATATTTTAATTTATATTAATATTTTAAATAATAAATGTAATAAAGCTATATTATTATTTTTATAATAATAGTAAATTTAATAATTTAAAATAAGTTTATTATTACTTAAGTATGTATATTTTTATTTTGTATTATTTTTTAGATATTTTTATTTTATAAAAATAAATATATACTATTTATATTATTTTTTTAGAATATTCTAAAACTTAATAAATTTATATAATAAAATAAAATTTACTATTTAAATTTTAATTAGTTTATTAATAAGTATTATAATAGCTATTAAAAATTTATTAAATATATTAAATATATTTTGATTCTTTTAATTAATAAACTTTAAAAGCATTTTAAATTATTTTTTATATAATTTAGTTTAAAATAATAAAGAAAAATTATATATTTATATATTATAATAAATTAGTTATAGCTATTAGTTTAAATTTAATTAATTAAAAATTAATTAAAAAATGGTATTTTTTTAAACTTTATTTACTTTAATAAATATTAGTTTTTTTTCATTTTTTTATCTTTTAATATTTTTATATCTTTTAGGTTTAATAGCTAATATACTTACTCTTTTTAAATTTTCTTAATATAAAAAATATATTAAAGTATTAAAAATTTTTTTTTTTAAAAAGGTACTAAATTTATTTAGTATTATTATTTTAACTAATATTAACTCTAAGTTTATTTGATTTTTTCTATTTTTATTATTGCTATTTTTTATTATTAAAAAAAATTAAGAAAAATAAATTTAAAATTTTATTTACTTTTATTAAAACATTGTTTTAAAGTAGTCTTTTAATAGCTATTTTTTACCTAATTTTAAGTGCTTTAATTAGTTTTGGTACTAAAAAAACTATATATATATTAATTATTAATTTACTTTAATTTGCTAAAAAGTATAAATAATTTTATTATTAATTATAACTTTTTATATTTAATAACTTATTTAGCTATACTTTCAGTTAACTTACTATTAAATAATCTGTTAAAGCTAACTTTATCTAATAAAAAATATAATCTTTTATAAAAACCTTGATATTTACTTATTTTAGCTCTTTTAGTTTTAAAAACTTTACTTATAATATATTCTATTTTAGCTTACTTTTTAGCATTATTATTATTTATATTTTAAAATTTTATAGCTACTAATTCTTTAAAATAGTTTACTTTTCAAAAAATATAATATAAAGGCCTAAAGACTATATTATATACTATTAATTTAATTTAATTTAATTAAATTTTAATTTATTTGAAACAATTATATATAGTATAAGCTAATTGCATTTAGCTAAACTAAAAGTTTTAAAATATTAATAGGGTTAAGGTTTAGTTCTAAATTCTAAAAAATAATAATTTAATTTTAGGTTTATTGGTTTAATATAACATTATTATAAATTAATAAAATTTAAAGTATTTATTTTTTCTATTTAATTTATTTTTTTTATTTTTTTTTATTTTTTTTATTTTTTTTTTAAATTTCTATAGTTTATACAGCTTTATTTTAACCAAAATATATTAGCTAAATTAATGGCTTATTGCATAAGAAAAGGTTAAATAAAAGTTTTATAAATATCTTAATATATTTAATTATTTTAGTATGAAATTGAGTAGTTCCATACAAGTTTAATTTATATAATCTTTCTTCTATTTTCATTTTTTTTATAATTTTATAAGTTTTAGTAAATAGAAGCTAAAAAATAAGAACAATTTCTATTTAATATTTACTAAAAATTAATTTGTTAACTAGCACTTAATTCTCCTTAATAAAATAAAATAAAATAATTAAATATTTACTAACTGATTTATAATTTATCTAAAAAATTAAATTTTTAATATGCAAACATGATTTATTAAGTTAACTATAATTGATGTAATCGTTATCGTCATCCTTCTTCATATTAGTTATTTTACTTTTACTAGTGTTCGATTTAGTATCGATATTAGGTGTCTTCGCAGCTTTATTATCTCCATTAATTTTAGTATTAGTTTGAGTTTGTGAGTCAACAGGCTGCTTATTTAAGTTTAATTTTCTATTGCTTAATTCCGATCCGTCGACATTATTATTATTATTATTATTATTAATGGTAGTAGGTTGAGTTGGGTTACTTTCGATGATTTTAGTAGGTTGGTTTGTATTGGTTGAAGTATTTTCCTTAAAGTTAGTATCTATCGGCTTGTCCGCTTCAGAGCTTTTACTGTTAACTTGAGTTTGGCTTGGATTTTCGTTGTTTGTACGGTTAAGATCTAACTCAGATTTAGTGTTTTTGTTATCAGATTTGTTGATATCTACGTCATCTTTGGCGGTATCTTCCAAAAGCTTAGTAACTGTTTTATCATCTACGTTCTCATCTACGAAACTATCCTTAACAACTTCGGTAGATAATTCCGATTCGGAAACATCTTTAGGTTGGCTTGGACCGTTCGATTTAATTAAACTATTCTTATCCGAACTTGTACCAGAGTTAGAATTAGTGTTCAACAGATTTAGGTTGGTTTTCAGCTCCTTAATAGTATCTATTTCCAGTTTATCGTCAATACCGTTGTCGTTAACATCCCTAATATCGATAGGTTTAGAATTTGAACCTTGGTTACTACCTATTTTTAAATTCGAATCCGGTCCTACTATATTTTTGTCCGTGTTGGTATCAGTAACTTCGTCGGTGCTTGATTTGCTATTATTGTCACTGGTGTTGGCGTTAGGCTCAGTTATTGGATTTTGCTCGTTTTCATTATTAATGTCCACGTTAAACTTTATTCCAGTCTGTTTACTTTCATTTGCGTCATTGTTCAAAATAGTTTCGATAACTGTAGGATCAACTTTATCTCTCTCTTCGAGGCCTAAATCCAGGTTAACCAGTTTACCTAAATTTAAATTGATGATATCTTCGTTGTTGTTATTATTATCATTAATAGTTTCTAAAGGGCTATTAAGTTTTACACCCACGTCGTTGCTATTGCTGGTATCGTCGATAATTTGTCGGGTTTTTGGATTAGGGTTATTACTATCTTTATCCGTATTTTCATCATTTACTTGATCCTCAGTCAGAGGTACAGTTTGGATCGGTGAGTTGAAGTTGATTTCAGCACCATTATCGCCTTTAACCTCATCGTTAACTCCGAAATCGAAGTCTAAAATCTGTTCCGGTTGCTTTTCTTGATTGAACTGTTTTCCAAGCTCATCAACCTGTTGTTCGAATGTCGGGTTTTTCGTTCTCCTGCCCCTACTTTTCGATTCTAAACCATCATTACGCGATTTAGTTTTGGTTTGGAATTTAGTTTTGGTTTTAGGTTTGGAGTTGGATTTGGGATCTTGGATAAGGTCCGGGTTACGTTGCCTAATCCTTTTAGTTAGTGCCTTAAAGTTCAACTTAGGTAAATCCGAATCGTTGTCCTCATAAAGCACATCATCGTTACTACTGTCGTCATCATCTACTGGTACAGCAAACTTCAACTTTTCAATCCGAGTGGTAACAGTACGTCTCCTACCACCCCTTGTACTTTTCCTAGCTTTGTTTTCGTTAAGTTCGCGTTCTTCCTTATCGAAATCTAAATCGGCAAAGTCAACTAATTCAGGAGTTGCCCCGTTCCGCTTCAGTTTTAGTTTACGTACGAATCTAAGCCCATATATCAAATGTGTACACAGTACAGCTAATATTATTAAATTAAGTTGGTTGAATTTCATGGTGGCTATTTATTAGTGCTGTATATTAGGTAAATAAAATGAATGAATTAATGCTATACTAATTACGATGTTGAAGTGAATGCTTAATGTTAGTCGTGTACTGCTCCTTACTATTTATACTTTCTAATACAATACTATTAAATTATATGTAGTAAGCTTTGAAACTAGCACCCATTGTAATATAAAAGCTACGGTATATTGAAATTTTAAACTGTCGGTTTTATAGTTTAGTGATCAAACTTTTATAGTTAACTCATGTATAACTACAGTAGCTTAAACTATTCTTTAGGATTTGTATAGCTAAAAACTTTGAAACTTGTAATTTTAATTTCCTATTCCAAACTTTCAATCTAAATTTTTAACGTAAAATCACTACGACAATTTAAACATTTGGTTGGAATCGGTTAAAATGTAAACTTACTTTTTATTGACTAGAACTTGATTTTAACTTAAATTTTAAACTGGCAGCATAGATACGTTTCCAGTTTCTTTAAGCTTAAGTACAGCTATGCTCGGAATAATATAAAGTTGTATTTGATGTACGAAAGAGAAAAAAATTAATCGATATAATAGGTTTCAATGATCTCCATATACTATAAATACTGGTAATAATTCTATGCTATACATAGGTTACACAAATAAAATTAGGGTTTAATATAAAAAATATTAAATTAAATAAGTTTTATTATTTTTCACTTAAAATAAATAAATATTTATTATATTTAAAATAAAGCTTTTAAAACTCTAAATATTTATAAATTTACTACTACTTTATTTACACTTGCCACTATTTACAGTGTTTATACTATTTTACTTTAATTTTTTTTTTGCTTTTAGTAATATTTATACCTTAATTTTACTTTTTACTATCAGTTATTAAATTAAAACTAGAGTTTTATATTATTATATTACCTTTTAAATTATTATATTTACTTTATTATAATAGCTATAATTTTATATAATAATTTAGAAAAAATATTTAATAATAAAATATAATATAATATAATATATATTATTAATTTCTTAAACTAGTTTTAAAAAACAGTTATATTAAAGATTAATATTTTATTTATAAGCAAATTAAATATTTTTTTAAATATTATACTAAAAGTTTAAAGCTTAATATATATATTTATAAAATTTTATATAAATTAAACTATTAAATAATAATAAAATTATATTAGTAAATAACTTTATATTGGATTTATTAATAATATCTTTATTAAACTATTTTTTATAAAATTAAATAGATTTAAAAGTTAAAAATTTAACTTTAATTATAACTAACTAAATATTTTAATTTTAATTTTTATTATTAAATTTATTATTTTTAAAAAAAATTCTTTATTTTTATTATTTTTATTATTTTTATATTTTTTTTAGCTAATAGCTTTTAAAATTTAATTATTAATTTTTTAATATTTTATAAATATTCTTTTTATAATAAAATCTAATTTTTAGCAACTTTTATAAAAACTATTAGTTTAATATAATAGTATAGTAAAACTTTTTAAATAATTTTTTTAAAATATTTTTTTATAAAATTAAATTATTAACTTTTATTTTTTTTAAGTTTTATTTTTTATTAGTAGTGGTTATATTTATTTTAAATAATTTAAAAGTTATTAATTAAATTTTATATTTTAGTAATAGCTTATTAATATTAATATTATATATATATATTTACTTTAATTATAATTTAAATTTTAAATTTTAAACATTAATTATAAAAAAATATAAACTAATTAGTAAAAAGTATATATATTTATTAATTAAACTATTTTTTTTTAATTATTATAACTTAATATAATTTTAAATTTTTTATTTAATTAATGTAATATCCAGTTTAAAATGTTATACTAGGGCTAATGTCTAGGTTATAAGGTACAAAATACTACAATAATATAGTAACTATAAATAATGTGAGTCTGCCTAAAAATATATATAAGGGTATTGCTATAATATTACTGTTATTATCTATAAGAAATACAATAATGGTTATAATTCAATAAGCAATAGTTCTAATATTAATGTCAGTCTGCTTTTTAGTAAAATTAACTAGTTTATATATATAAAATAGTTAATTCACTATATATATAACTAAGAAGGCAAGTCCTTTAGTAGCAAACATATATAAAAAATATAAGTAGATTAAGTGGAGAAAAAGGTTATAACAGCCTCTTTCATAAGTTGCTACCTTGATGTATCTAAGAAAATAAGTAAAAAAAATAGAAAATATAATAAAAAAGTATGTGGAAAACTTACTATATAACATTTGGTTAATTTAAATATTGATTCTTAATATATTTATATAATAATATAGTTTATTAAAAGTAGGCATGTTTTGTTATTTTTTTAATCTCTGATGGCTTGCACTAAACTTTATTTATAGATGTACTCTTAGTAAAGCTTATAAGTTAAAATAACTAAACAAAAAACTTAAGTCTTTGTTTCAAGCTTATTTTAATATTTTAGGCTTTGTTAATATATTTTTAATTTATTACTAACAAATTAAAATAAAGTTACAAAACTGGAAGTAAAATTTTGAAAGTTAGTAAATTATTATTTTACTAAGTGACAGAATATTACAATAAAAACCTTTATTTATTATTAAATAAATTTATTAATTTACTTTTTTTATTTATATTATTATTTAAATTTTATATTAAATTTAGTTGTTTTTAATTTATTTTACTTTTTTATTATTAGTTTAATTTAAAAATAAATATAATTTTTTTATTAATTTTTATTTAGTTAGTTATTACTAAATTTATAATAATTAAACTTAGAAAATTAATTTTTTTAAAATTAAATACTAATTATAATTATACTAAATATAATAATTAAAATATTAAATTATAATTATTAAATATTATTTATATTAATATTTATTTATATAAAGTATTATTATATATTAATTTAGTTCTAGTTTTTTAAAAAGTATTAATTAATTTTAAATAGTTACTTTTAAGTTTTAATATTAAAAATAAGTAAAATTAATTATAATAAATATTTTTAATATATAAATCTAATAAGTAATCTAAAATTTTAAATATTAAAATAGATTAAAAGTATATAAATTTATATTTATTAAACTAAATTAAAAATAAATTGATATATAGTTAAGAAATTTAAGTTTTATTTAGATTTTATATATTTATATATTTTAGTAATATACTTTTTTAATAAAAAAATGTATTTTTTAACTATATATACTTTAGTCAAATTTTTAAAAATATATAAATTATTTTTATATTAGTTTAGTATTAATTTTATTTTTAATATATAGATTTATTATAATACTAATATAAGAATAAGTCTATTTATATTAATAATTGGCTTAATTAAAACTAATATTAATATTTATTTCATTTTTCTATATTATAGCTTAAGTATATTTTTAATTAGAGTAGTTAGTTAATATATATTTTAATTTTAGAATTATAATATAAGCTACTAATTTAAATTAGTTATATTAAAAAAATTTTAAGTCTTTTAAAATTAAAATTTATATAGCTAACTTGTGCTTATAAACTACTAATACAATATTTTACAAATATGAATAGTATATAATTGAAAAATCTATAAAAACAAAATTAAAATAAGTAGTTGTTAATAGTGCTTAAAATTGTATTCTATCTATAGATTTATTTATATTTGAAGCTTACTATAGTAAAAAAACTTCAATAAATATCTATAAATATTTATTTTAGCTAAATCTCAATTGAATGTTTATTAAATAAAAATTTTAAAAAATTAAAATTTAATGTAAAGCTAAAAATTGTTCTTTAGTATTGGTACTAATAAAATGGTAAATTTTAATAACTAAGTGTATATTGATAATAACTTAGTAACGAACAGTTTCTATTAAAAAAAAATGAATATATCCCAATTTAAATTTATACTTTTAATAAAAATAATAACCAATTTAAATATAAATAAATTTTCGATATAGTTGTTATGTTCCTGATTTATCAATAAATAAAAGAAGTTGATAAAATTAAGTTATAAATTTGAATATGGTTTTGAATCGTTGATTGAATTTTAATTTTTTTAAAAACCAACTTGTAACTTAGTTTATAGAATCTATAATCAGATTAACTATTCTACAATCTCAATTATTTCTATTTCAAATGATAATTATTATAAAAACTACTGATGTAAATTGATTTATAAATTTATAGAAATGAGATAAAATTCAATTTAAAATGGGTGCATTCATCAATTTATGTTGAATAAAAAATTATTTAATGCAATACTGCAGTTTTAAAAAGAACCACCATTTAAATAAATATTAGTATTGAAAAGAAATTTATATAAATTTGTTATTTGGTAACTTTATTCTGTGGGTGATGTAGGTGGAAAACTAAAATTTATTCTAAAAAACCTGTGATCAAGATGGAAAAACTAGCTATACATAACTTATTCTAATTTAAATTAAGCCAATTAAATAGTTAAACAATTTGTGATAAGAAGCGAAGTAAAGTACCTTTCAACCAAATTAATTTGTTTAAAAGGTAAAATCCGAAATTGGAAATATAACGCATCCATTTTAAATTCTAGAAGTTAAAAAATTGAAATTAAACTTATAACCCTTTTGTTCACAAACCAGTTGAAATTGGAACTGATAAAAACGATAAACCCAATCGGTTCAAATTTAAATGGCACGTTTCCCTATTCAGAATTTCAATTTCGGATTAAATTTCTTTTAGTTAATAAGATCAACTACAAAACTATTATTTTCAAAATGGAAAAAAAAAATTGGTTAAAGCCGAAGCTTAGAATTAGTACCGATTGGATGTCGGAGAAATAACAAACTTTTAATTAATTGGGATATAGGAATTATAGTTGGAAAACTAATAAATAATTCCTGTATGATTTAAGTAAATGTATATTTCGAACAAAAAAGTTAAAGAATAGAATATATAAAAAATCTAAAACTTATCCGACTAAGTTATAAAAGTGGATTTGAATTTGATTCGCAGTACATCAAAATAATTGTCGAGATAAACTTCAAATTTTATAACACCTCTCAACAGTACCTTATCCAATTTTTAAATAAGAGAACATGTTCTAGATACTGAAGCTTTGGAACTTATTTAAAGGTGATACATAACTACTGATTTAGTAAAATTTTAGAATAAATATGACTAATATTTTAAAAAGATGTGTGATATACTCCGATTAATATACTAACTTTATCGGAACGCAGTTTATTTTTTTATCAAAATAAAATTGGTATTGGAACTTAGTCAAAGGTACCTTTTAATATTTATTTAATCCAACTTGGATCGTTATGAATTAGTTATAGAATAGTACTTGTAATTTTCCGAAGCATTTCGAGGAAAACAGTTTCTAATAAAACCAATAGAAAAGTAGCAAGTAGCGAACTATTTTCCCGTTTTTATAAATAAATCAAAAAATTTATTCAACTTTATAAAGTTTCAATTTATAATACTGAAAAATTAAAGTTGCAAACGAATCACCAATTATACACAACTTTTTTAATTTAGAATTGTATCGGATACTAAACTCCCACTTCAATTAAATAAAATTAAGGTACCTTCACAGCCTCATCGAAAATTGTAATTTAAAAGGTACAATAGAAGGTAACCGCTACCCTCCGTTTGTAAAAGGTTGCGCTTTGTATTGGAAAAAGTTAATTTTACGAAATTAAAACTAAAAAGGTTGCTTCATTTTTCCAATTTATAATTTTTAATAAAAAAAATTCCATATTAAGGCTCAAATTTTTATCTCCTTACAAATGTACAAGTATAAAGTAGGCCTTGCATAATTATATTAAATATCTCTGCGCAAATGTTAATTCGTGTATCGGCGTACCATGTTCTAATAAAGTTGGTTTGATAAGTTAGAACGCTAGATGTAGATATTGGTATCCGAAGGGAGGTAACCGAAAGAAATAGGTATAAATACTTGGTTAAAGAGCTAAATAAGTTGAAACTTACCTCTAATAACTAATATAAATAATTTTATGAAACTAATTGCATCCGTATTAATTTGTTCCGTTAGCTTACTTTCGGTTTGTAGCGCTGATTTGAAAGTAGGTTCGGTACGTGTAGGGTACTATTCCGAATGGTCCAGCTCCTGGTATACACCTTCCCACGTAGATTACTCTAAATTGACCCATATCAACTACGCCTTCGTAGACTTTGATGCCAAGACCAATTTACCTAAAATCAACAACGCCGATAATTTGAAACAAGTTGTACGGGCAGCACATGGTCAAGGTTGTAAAGTTTTGATCAGTATTGGTGGATGGTCCCAATCAAAAAACTTTTCTCCAATGGTAGCTAAAAAGGAATCGAGAGCTCAGTTCATCAACAACTTCGTTAACCTTATGAACAATTATAGCTTAGATGGTATCGATTTCGATTGGGAGTACCCTGGTATGGCAAACGGAGATAACAAGTTCGATCTAGCTAACGACACCAAGAACTTCTTAACCTTTTTGACCGAACTACGTGCTAAAGTATCTAACAGCAAATTAATCACTGCTGCTGCACCGGTTGCTCCATTCATAGATCAAAACGGACCTATTAGGGATGCTAGAGGTTTCGCTAATCTATTCGATTTTATCAACGTTATGACTTACGATTTTGTTGGAAGTTGGTCTAAAGCTTCTGGACCACTTGGTGGTTTAGATTTTGAAGCTGGCAAAGGAGTACAACTTTCAGTTAAAAGTGCTTTAAGAAATTGGGAAAGTTCAGGATTCCCTAAGAACAAGTTGGTGGTAGGAGTACCTTTCTACGCCTACGGTTGGCAAATCAAATCAGACGGACCCGTTTCTACTCAGTACAACCAAGTTGCTGAAAAGTTGGAAACTTTAAGTTTCGGGGAACTCCATTCCAAAAACATCTTGAAATCCCCATTGGAAGCTAATACCGAAGCCGGTTGGGTTAGAAACTTCGATAAAGTTACCAACACTCCTTGGGTTTACAACAAGAACACTAAAGCGTTGTACGTTTACGACGACACCAAATCGTTAAAGATCAAATCGAACTACGCCAAATGTAACGGATATTTAGGTACTATGATCTGGGCCTTACCTCAGGATTATAACGGTACTTTATTGAACGCTGTACAAGGTGACGTAAACGCTGAAATCTGTAAAGATATAACTAAGGAACATGAACCGGAAGTAACTCCAACCTCATCCCAAGTTAGTAAATCTACATCTGCTTCCAGCTCCACAGTTAGTCCTATCTCAACATCAGTTAGTGTTTCCTCTAAAATTGATTCAATCACTTTAACTGACAGTAAACTTGCTCCCACTAAAGTTTCTACCACTGTTATTTTATCTCCTACTTCTACATCCAACGGTTACCCAGTTGAGGAACCTAATTCATCTTCAACTATCGATGTATACACTTCTACTAAGGTTTCTACCACCGTAATTTTACCAACTACCACCACATCCCACGGTAATAACAACGGCTACCCAGTTAAAAGACCTAACGTATGCAAAAAGGCAAAATAACTATATGATTAAAAAGTATAAACTTTAAATAATAAAAGCTTAACTTTTAAATCTAAGTATATTGTAAATTACTTTTAAATTTACTTAAATTAACTTTCGGGTTTATAATTTAATAAAAAATTGGAAATTTTTGAACGGATAAAAAAAATCTTTTAGCTTAATACAATTTAAACATTTAAATAATTAACATAAGTTTTTTATTAAAATCATCAATTCAAACTAATTAAAGAAAATAATCAACTATTAATTTCAAACTTAAAGAAATTATTAACTAACCTTTAAATCAAACTATAAGTTTTATCTTTTAATAAATTTATTTATATTTTCTTAAAATTTTTTTGAGAATAATAATCTTAAATTTATTATAATTTCATTTTAAAATAGTTAACCTGTACCTACAATTGTTTATAAATATATTTATTTACTATATTTATAGGATAATTTTAAAAAGAGAATGTAAATTAAATAAATTTTTTAAATAGTTTTCAAATTATTACTACTAGTATATAAGTTTAGATAAACAAAAATCTTTACTTTTCAAATAATATTAATTTATAAAACTTTTTAAACTTAAAACATTTATATTTTAAATAAATTATTTTTTTTAATTTTAGTTTCTTATTGTAGATACCTTAGCTACTTTAATTAGTTTTACAAATTAAAATTTCTAATATTTTAGCTTATATATTTTTATTATAATTTATTAGAAAAGAAATAGAAAGTTTTATATAAAATAGAAAAAAATAACTATATTATACAATTTAGTTTATTTTACTTTTAAAGCTAAAAAAATTATAGTTTTTCTACAATTAATTTTTATGTAAACTTTATAAATTTTAATTTATTTAATTTAATTCTTTCTTTATTTAATATAAAATTATTTAGTTTACTTAGTAAAAAAAGGTAAAAATTAATATATAAATAACTATATTTTATTTATAAAATTTTTAAGTTTTAAAAAAAGTAAGTATTAGTAAAAAATAATATAAATATAAGTAATTATTTTAAAAAAAAACTAATTATAAATAAAATTTAAAAAAATAAATTAAACTAGTATTTTTTAATATAATATAAAAATAATAATAATATATAAATTCTAGTTTATTATAAGCAATATTATAATTTTTTTTAATTAAAAAGTTTATTTTACTTTTTATATTTAAATATAAAAAAGTATAATAAAAGCTTAAATATAATAAATTTTAAGCTAAAATTATATAGTTATTTATGATTTTATTTAAATTAGCTTTATTAATATTTTGCTTTTTTTACTATAAAAAAAGTATATTTAATACAATTTTATATTTTTTTTTCCTATTATATAAAAAAGTTAAAGTATAATTTTAGTAATTTTTTTAAGTAAATTTTAAAAGCTGCTTAAATATTTTCAATCAGACTAAGGTTTAAAATAAGTATTATATTAAAATATAGCTTTAAAATTATTTAAAAAGCTTAATATTAGTATTTTACAAATTTAATATATAAAATCTTAATATAATTTTTAGATATTAAAATAATAATAATAATAATATTAAAGCAAAGTTTTTAAATAATTTTTTTTTAAAAACTCAAAATAAAACTGCTTAAGTTTAAATAATTAGTATATTTAAATAGTATTTTTCTTTTAAAAAATACTTTTAGTATTAAAACTAAGCTTTAGTATTATATTAGCTATTTTTAAAACTATTTTTAATATATTTTAAAATAAAAGTATAACTTTTATATTTTATTAAGCTTAAAAACTATCTAATTCTAATTATACTTAAAAAAATTTCTTCTATATATTAAAAAACTATAAGTATTATTTAATATTTTACTAAGCTATATTTATTAAAATTATATACTTCTTTTCTAAATATAGTAAAGAGAAAAAAATAGCTTTAAATATTTAAAATATATTTAAAGTAAAATTATTTTATTACTTAATATAAGTTAAGCTAAAATTTTAGCTATTAAAAAATTTAAAGTAGTATTTTTTTTTAATAAAATATTTTCAATAATATAATTATTTTTAAAAATATACTTAACATTTATATTTATAAGCTATAAATATTTTTTTTTAATTTTAATAGCTTTTAGTAAAAAATACTAAAAATTATATACTTTTTAATATATAAATATATTCATTTTTATCTTAATTTATTTCTATTTAATTTTAAAATTAAAATTAGCTAATTTTTTATTTAGCTTTATTATTAAAGTAAACTTTTAGTTAAAATATATAAATAATATAATTATTTAATAAATAACTTTTTTATTTTTTATTTTTATATTATATTAAATTATTTTAAAGTATAAGTAAGCTAAAGTACTTAATTTTAATTTAAGCTTATAATTAAATAAATTATTTATCTTTTATTTAAGCTTAAAATTAACTAAAATAATTACTTTTAATTTAAAAATATATTAAAACTAATATACTTACTTTTAAATTAGCTATTTAATAAAATTTAACAAAAAAGTTAGATAAATAAAAGGCTTAGTTTATATAAAATTATTAAATAAGCTTTAAATAAAACTAAAATAAAATTTTTGGCTATATAAAGTTATTAACTAAGTATGCTATATACTTTTATAAAAAACTTTTAAATAAAAAATAAAAATAGTTTATATAATATATATTAATAAAATTATTAGCTAAATAAATAAATATTTAATAAATATTATATTTATACTATTTTGTTATTTAGTAATTTTATAAATTACTAACTTTGATTATTTTCATTATTTTAGCTTTTTTTTAAAGCTTATTTAATTTTATCTTTTTTCTTCAAATTTTATATAATAAATTTTAACACTTTAATTAAAATTTTAAATAAATAAGTATTTTTTATTCTAATATTTTTACTTAAAACTTATTAAGTTTATTATTTTTAAATAAATCTAGTATAACTACTAATAATATTAATAAAAAAACTTAACAACTTAAATATACTACAAATTATATTAATTAATAGTATAATTTTTTTATAAATAATTTATAAAATATTTAAAAACATTTATAAAATTACTATTTTTACTTAAATAGTAAAATACTCTCATATATTTTACTTTTTTATTTCATTATTATTATTTAATATTATTAAATTTATTTAAAATTGCAAATACTTTTACCTTATACTATAAATTTTATATATTAGATTTAGTTATTTTAGTACTATTAGCTAGTTTGCAATTTTTATAGCTTTTACTTTTTATAATCTTAAATATATATATAATTTTTTTACTAAGTTACTACTAATTTTACTTATTTACATTACTTAATAAACTTATATATTTATTACTACTATAGTTAATAATAAAACTAAACTTAATTTATTACTATTTTTTAACTTTTTTATACAAATACTTATATTTGTAGCTACTATATTAGTATAGTACTTTATACTATATAATATAAACT
This sequence comes from Capillidium rhysosporum, assembly GCA_037055185.1. Classification (NCBI taxonomy): domain Eukaryota; kingdom Fungi; phylum Entomophthoromycota; class Entomophthoromycetes; order Entomophthorales; family Capillidiaceae; genus Capillidium; species Capillidium rhysosporum. The sequence goes on along the minus strand of JAWQFY010000652.1, from coordinate 8,406 downwards.
TTACTATTAGTATTATATTAAATACTAAATATTACTATATTATTATTAAAATTTAGATATAATATGTATTAAAAGTTTAAAAAGATAACTATATACTGTTATAATATTTCTAAATAAAGTAAAAATAAAGTAAATTATAAACTATACTTTAAAAGTTTAAGATTAAATAATTATTTTAAATAATTTAAAATTAATTATATTTAAAGAAGTAATAAATTCTAAATATTATATAATTTTTTTTAAATTATTTATATTTGTTTTATAAAAAAAATAAAAATAAGTATAAATTTATATATCTATTATAGTAACTAATAATATTTTAGCTCAAAATTAAAATAAATTTTAGTTAAAAATTAAAATAGCTTTAAATAAACTTACTAAAATAGGTAAATCTAAACTAATTACTTTATAATTTAATATATAATGTTATATACTATATATTTTTTATTATTTTAGTTTATTTTACTATTTTAGTAATAAGCAATTATAAAAATTAATGCTTTGCTAAATATTTGCATTCATCTAAAAAAATATGCTTTTTAATAGAATTAAAACTAGTTTTCAAAATATAAGTAAATTTCATTAAAAAAATAAAATTTCTACTAGAAAATTGCTTTATATTTTTTAAAAAACTTTCCTTTACTTCCTGTAGGGATTCTACTAGATGATTGGACAATTTTTTACAAAAAATAAAACTCATCCAATCATATCATAACCTATCAAAGAAGGAAGTTTGCTACTAAACGAAGTTACTATGTTGGCTTAAGCTATATAAACCCTCACTTAGGGTTCTATTTTTTGCTCAATAAAGAAAGAAAAGTTGGAAAAACTACGCCAAATGTACTTTTTAAAAAAATAAAAAATAAGACTATAAAATATAAAATAAAAATAACCTTTATTATATTCCCTAAACCAAGCCAAGTCAAAAATAAAATTTATACTACTTGAAAATTAGAATTCAAAGTTCGGTATCCTGACTGTTATGTTCCGAGAGTTTGTTGGTAGTAAGCGTTTTAACTTTGAGAAGGTTTTTAGTAATTTCTTTTAGATTAGCCTTGGCATCGAGATTAACTACTGCTTTGTCTTTAATAGCTGATTTATCATCTTTCTTCTGTGCGATACCTATATTAGCATTGAGCAAAGGTGCTTTATCCTTAGTATCTTGTTTATCAACCGGTTTGTCAGCTGGTTTCTGGCCAATCCCAGCATCAACGGCAACCAAAGTTGCTTTCTTCTCCGGTTCTTTCTTGTTATCGATGCCCAAATCAATTTGGATCAGTGGAGCTTTATCCTTCCCAGCAGGTGTAGGAGGCATTGGTTCGTCAAAATCGAAGTCATCGATATCGTCGGTAGCTACATCAGATCCGGGTTTCTTAGTTAAACAACGGATCAGATCGATTCCCTTGAAGTTCAACCTATCCTTCTCAGATTGGATAACCGCACCACGATATTTATACCCTTGCGGTGGTTGGAGATCTAACGAGACTTCGGTGCTAAAATTTTTCAAGTTTAATTTTAAGTATGATGCAAATGTATTACTTGGTTATGTTGTTTATGGCGTAGATACCTTCTTCGACCTTACCAGGAACCTGTTTCCCGTTCTTCATCTTTGGACATCCGATTATAGTATAAGCACCATCTGAATAGAAACTTACATATCGATATTTCTTACAATTTTTCTAATTTTCACATGTTAGCACGCCTATTGTACATTATGTATTACCCCATCTCTAGACTCTTCAAAATCACCCATCAACTCTATAAACTTATCTTCTGGAATTTTATCAGCTTCACAGTCGTTTAAAGTGGAATCTTCGTTGTATTTGAAGCCTAAATCCAAAAACTCAATTTTACGTTTGAATTCACCCTCTGAATCCAATGGGGTAGGGTATTCTACAACGTAGTCGTCGTTAAGAGACTCCCTAAAAGCGGAACGTTAGAGATTGTTAAATTACTATCGGATAGTTACATTTTACCGAAGGTATAAAGTTTACGTCCGTTCTCACAGAACGATCGAACATACTCCTTCTCTTTAGTTACTATTAAAGCGTAGGCTGAAGGACACGAAGTTGACTAAAAATTGTTAAAATAATATATAATTTGGTAATACTTACGTTCTCGGGTACGTACTTATACCTACCGATTAAATCGGTAACTAAATCTAAATAAGGTACATCGTCACCACCTTTATCACTTTTACCGTCATCTCTGCGTACCTTTTGGTGTGTGGATAGGCTGATGGCATCGATACTAACTAAGGTGGCTAACAAGGCGAATATAACTGATCTCATTTATTATAACTATGCTTTTCGATTGGTTTGGACTGTCAAAGTCGTAGGGTGTCGTTTATAAATTGAGCCGGTCAAAAGAGTACCCTTCTACTGAGGTGGTTGTATAAAAAAATTCAAAAAACGAAGGTTAGGTAATTAGAAAAACCTTTGTTAAAATTAATTTTGGCATAGGTATAAACTAATATCGATACGGTAGATAAACTTCATAGCTAGTGATATTCTTATGAGTTATATCGATCTTTTTAATAGCTTTACTCTCTTGGTTAATCACAAAGTAGGATTATCTAACCGACAGAGATATGAATTGAAATTCCAAATTTCATCAAACTACTATTTTTCTACTGTATATCTTTATACGAATGAAAATGAAATAACGTTATACCAAAATGCAATCATTTATAGAATAGCGTTGTATTTACTGTATACTATTCGACACATACGATTTTAACGACTTTATACTTTGTTATTTACCGATACCTAATTTTTATAGTTTTAACCCAGATTAGCCCAGAGGCATAACAAAATCTTCAGATTTTCAAAAAAACTATGCTGTAAGTAATACTGAATTTGAAACTTTTTGGTAACACCACCGTACATTTTCTGTAAAATATATTAATTTTTACTTAGAAGCACTTATCTCAAGCTTCGATTTTTTAAAAAAAGCACCTTTGTACCAAACATTAACCAAATATACAACTATTTCACTAAAACCCTAGTTTTAGATTAAAAATCCGAGAGGGATCAAATACTTTATCACTGGGAGATGTAATTTGAGGGATGGAATTATATTAGTTTATTTAGAGCTCATTTTTAATATCTGTATTATATTCGTTTTTTAAAGAAATAGATTCAATAAAACTAAGACAATAAAGTATTCTATCTGAATTTATTGGACTGAAAGGGTGGTTATCCTTAAACTTTAATTGATTAATAAAAGGCTAAGCTAAAGTATATATACAAAATTTTATTTTTTTACTATATAAGGAGTATAAAACTTAATTTGTAGCAAATGAAGGTTAAATGGATCAGCCAGCTTAGATATACCTGTAATATTGTATAGAAAATTTGTTTAAGATAAGGTAGTAGTGAAAAATATACTTATTTTTAAGCTGAAGTCAAAAATGTAAGCAATAAATATAAATTATAATCAAATAGTATCTTTATAAAGACATCCAGTGTATAGGATATTTAATTATAAAAGCAAAGTAATAATTATTAAACTAACAAATTTATATATAATAGTAAATATATAGTATATATAATTAGCTAATTTTAAAAAAATATAATAATAAAAATAAAGTTAATAAAAGCAACTAAAAATTAAATTTTTATTTATTATATTATTTAAACCTATATAAATAAAATTCAAAATATAATAAAATAATTATTAAACTATTTAATTTAATAGTAAAATATATATTTATTAAATATAGTAACTATATTAAAAATTAAATTATTTTAGAATTTTAAAGTATATTAAAAATATAATAGTAATTTTTTTATAATATTAGAATATTATATAATTTTGTTATTTTTACTTTGCTATATAGAATAAAAATCTTTTTAATAAAACTAAATTAATATAAAAGTAAAAATTTGCAACTTTATCTTATTATATAATATATAAAATTATATATTTTTTTATTTAAAAATATAAATAAAAATATTTAATATAGTTAAATAAGTTAAACTATACATTTAATGATTTTAAAATTTAAAATAACACTTTATATAATAAAATATTATAAATTTGCTTTTTTTCTAGTTTATTTATTAATTATATATAATAAATATAAATATATATTTATTTATATTTTATTATAAAATTTTAGTTTTGTTAAAATATATTAACTTTTATTTTTAAATAGTAACAATTAAATATATAATTAAATTATATATTTTTTATTTAATTAATAATTAATTAATTACTTATAAAAACTAGTTAAATATATATACTGATAAAAATATAAAAATTAAAATAAATATAAGATATAAAATAAAAAAACAATGCTAAATATATATTTTAAAATTTTTTAATCTTTTTTTAGTTATAAGTTGCTAATTATTATAATTAGCTATGATAATTTTTTATACTATTATTTTAATTTATTTTGCTAAAAATTTATATATTTATAGCAATATAGATAAAAAAGTTTTAAAAAATACTAAAGTTTAAAATAAGAAAAACTTTAAATAAAATTATATATAATTTACTTATAAATTAAAAAATAAAAATATTAAGTTTAAAAAATATATTAAATTTAAAGTGTTATAAAGTATAGTACTAACTAAAAAAAATTATATATTTTATAATTAGTAGCAATCTAGTTTATACTTAAAAATTTTAATCTATTATTTTAGTATATATATGAAAACAAAGTATTAAAATTAGAAAATGCTTATCTAGTTTGCTTTATCTTATATTATAATTAAAGTAGAATTAAAATCTTATATATAATAACTTAATATTACAGTTATTAGTATATTTAATGCCTAGTTTTATTTAATAAAATAATATTATATTATTATATAATGTAATTATAAATATAAATAAACTATTAGTTATTTATAACTAACTTATAAATTAGCTTAATATAGTTATTTTAAAATAAATATATATATATAAACTACTATTGAAATTATTTTATATTTGCAATAAATTTATATTAAAGTTTAAGTTGCTATTACTTTTTTTATTTATTCTTCTAATTTAAAAGCTAATACTTTAAGATTTTATCAAATTTTATGTCTTTTATTTTTACTATATTTTTCAAAAAACTTTTAAATAAAAAATAAAACTTTAGAAGTATTTTATAAATAAAGTGAGAATAAAGTAGATTATTTTTAATATACCTTTTCTGCTAATTAAAATAATGTAAACTGTAGCAAAACAAAATATTTTTCTATATGTCTAAATGTGTTGAAAAAAACTATTATGCTTAATATAGTAGCTTAATTATAAATTCAAATAATTTAACTTTTATATCAATACAGTAATTATTTAATTATTCTATTTTCACTACTAAATTACCTACTACCTAGGTGGTTTATGTGCCTCTATACTTACAGTAGAGGTAGAGTATCAAACACATATAGTCATTCTGTAAATTTTCATTTACAATACTAGTATTTGAGTACTCTTCTTTTAACATATATCTAATAATAATGCTTTCAGCCTCAGTTAACTCCTTTCTACATTGTACTAATTATTATTGGTGGTTGTTACTCATTTTTTCTTATACTATTTAGTTTTAGTATTATGGATACTTATACCGATATTATATAAAAATACTATTACATTTTTATATGCTGTTATATAGCATGGAGAAATAGGTACTGATGTAAAAGATCTTATTATTAGTATTTTAAACTTTACGTAACAAAAAGTTCACTACTTCACAACTTTTATAATTAAAATTTATAAATTGATTTATAAATTAAACTTTAATATTTCATTTATATTATTTAACGTTTAAATGTACATTGATTAAAGTTGGAATCGAGTGTACGTATGCCCTGTTTAGTTAGATGCGTACACCCTTTTCAAAATTTATAATTTAGATAGCTTTTGGTAAAGTTCATAAAGTTAAGCTTGAAAAAAAATTATATATTAAAATCATTAATTTTTCCGTCCTTGCAAATTTTTGATTCTTTAAATTTAGAAATTCGAAACGGTTCTAATCGAAATTAACCGACTGTACAAGTTACTTGAATAGTTCAAACCAGTTTTTATCAAAGAAAATAATACAAAGCTCAACCGCTAAGAAGAAACCTGATAATAGTAAAATTTTATTTGTAACCTAGAAAACAATTTCTAAATAGAATCCTCAATAATAAAGTTAGTTATATAAAAAGTCATAAGGTAAAGCCTTTTGGAGATTTAGCATATAATTTAAGTAATAGAAACTTAATAAATAGTTGAGTAATTGATTCATTTTAAAAATTAAGTAAAGTTGATTATTATTTAAAAATAAGAATAATAATAAATTGGTAGCTGTATACGGGGAAATTTTAATATATGAAATGGAAAGTTACCTTAACTGCATCCCATTTTCAATTTAACATTGAATAAAACAGAAGGGGGACAAGAGGAGCGCAAGGATAGGGGAACTGGGGCAGTGGAGAATAGGTAAGCGTTTATTTTCCAAAAAAATAAAAGTAGAACGAATTATTCTCCGAGCAAAGGTTCTAAGTTTAGTAACATTAATCTCGAACTTTAAAAAGTTTGCAAATATAAATAATTCGAAACAGGATCACATTAGAAGGGTCATATTTAGCTGCGTATATTAGAAAATCACGGAAACTGAGTGTAGGATTATTAAATTTTGATAACGTGATTAAGAGGTAGGTAGAAAGGTGTAACGTACCAATTAATTTTCGAAGCTTAGGGATACTGTTGGTCAAATGAAATTTAGGCTGATGGGGTGTTCAGACCAGCTGAATAAACTGCTATTTGCAAGGGAGGGATCAGTTGCAAACTATGGACGAAAGGGTAGTAGAAGTTGAATAAAGAAACTATAAAGATGGCTAAGTGGGAGTGAGTGATATTAGAAAGTTATAAATTTTTTTATTACCAACTAATTATTCGAAAGAGAATTGGAGAAGATGAAGTTAACAGCCATAATATTGAGTAGTTTAGTATGTTTACTTTCAGCTCAGACCGTTGAAATAGAATCTGAAGCAAACGGATTGAAGGTAGGGTCGGTACGCGTAGGGTACTATACCGATTGGGTAGACGAATGGTACCCACCCTCCAAGGTAGACTATAAGAAACTTACCCACATCAACTACGCCTTCTCCGATTTCGACCCAAAGACTTACAAACCCATCATAGCAAATCCTACCAACCTGAAAGGGGTAATCAAATTAGCGCACGAGTCTAAAGTAAAAGTTTTAATTTCAGTAGGCGGGTGGACCTTCTCCAAAAATTTTTCCCCAATGGTTTCTACCAAAACATCCCGTTCTCAATTCATCGATAACTTTGACTCATTTTTGAATGAGTACAAGTTGGATGGTATCGATTTTGATTGGGAGTATCCTGGTAAGTTAGGTGATGTAGGTAACATCTTCGATCCGGTTAACGATACCAACAACTTTTTGTTGTTATTACAAGAGTTACGTTCCAAGATCCATACCAAGCTTATTACGGCAGCCGTCACTGTAACTCCTTTCGAAGGACCAAACGGACCAATAAAGGACACTAAAGCATTTGCTAAAGTTTTCGATTACATCAATATCATGTCTTATGATATGAACGGACCATGGACTACTATTACCGGACCTGTAGGTGGTTTAGATTTCGAAGCCGGTAAAGGTGCTCAACTTTCGATCAAAGGTGCACTGAAAAGTTGGGAATCTTCTGGATTCCCTAAGAATAAGTTGGTGATTGGTGTACCTTTCTACTCATACGGTTGGTCCGTCGAATCTAAAGTTGAAGTTACTACCCAGTACCAACCGGTTACCAAATCTTTAGTAACTTTAACCTTCGGTGAACTCATCACTAAAAACATCTTGAAATCCCCATTGGAAGCTAATACTGAAGCCGGTTGGGTCAGAAACTTCGATACAATTACTAACACTCCCTGGGTTTACAACAAAAACACTAAGGAGTTATATACTTATGATGACCCCAAATCTTTAAAGATTAAATCTAATTACGCCAAATGCAACGGTTACTTAGGTACCATGAACTGGGCCTTACCCCAGGATTACAACGGTGTTTTGTTAAACGCTTTACAGGGTGACGTAAATGCTGAAATCTGTAAGGATATCACTCAGGAACCTAAACCTTCAGTTACTTCCACATACACTTCGGTTGAACCTACTTCTTCAACTGCTGTAACTAGCTCATACGTAGAATCTTCAGTAGTCGTAGTCCCCAGTTCGAGCTACCAGGTATCACCAATTGAGTCTTCTTCCGTAGTTGTAGTACCTAGTTCAAGCTATCAAGTATCATCAATTGAATCCTCTTCTGTAGTTGTTCCTAGTTCGAGCTACCAGGTATCATCAATTGAATCTTCTTCCGTAGTTGTAGTACCTAGTTCAAGCTACCAAGTATCATCAATTGAATCTTCTTCTGTAGTTGTAGTACCTAGCTCAAGCTATCAGGTATCTT
>JAWQFY010000651.1:0-24159 GCA_037055185.1 Capillidium rhysosporum | reverse complement strand
TTTAAATTTTATAATTAAATAATTAATATAATATTAACTTTTATAATAATACTTTTTATTAAAATTAATTATAGATTTAATATATTTTTAATTTATAAAAGTTTAATAACTTAGTTAAAAAAATTAAATTAAACAAAAATAAGCTTATATTTATTAATAATTTTTAGTATATATTAATAAAATTAAACTTAAAATTTAGCATTATTTATAAAAATTATTATTTTTAATTAAGCTAAAAAAGCTTCTATTATTAAAAATATTTTAAATAAAGATAAATTATTATACTTTAATAATAAAACTAATTAGTTATAATAAAAATAGTAATATAAAACTATTATAATAATTTAAGTAAATAATTATTTTATAATTATTATAAAATAAATTAATATATATATATAGTTTTATTAAATATAGTATTAATATATATTTTTATATTTCTAAAATATTAATATTAATATATTATTTAAACTAGTAATATACTATTTTTTTATTATATAAATATATATATACTATTATTAAATTTTAAAAATTAGAAAAATAATTATAATAGTAATATAATATTTATTAAAAATAAATGTTTTAATTATATAATAATCTTTAAATTATTAATAGTTTAGCTAACTATTTATATAAATATATATTATACTATTAAATATAAATTTTATTTTTTTAAGGTTTTTAATATGCTTATTTTTAAAACAAAACTTTTTTATATTAATAGAATTTTATATTATAAATAATAATAAATATATTTTTATTATTATTGTATTATAGCTTATAGCTTAAAGTAATTATTTTAAAATAAAATATAATTTATTTAAATAATAAATTTTTTAATTAAGTAATTTAAAAGTTTGTTACTTTTTTTAAATTTTCTTTGTTTTTTAAATTTTTTTAGTAAAATATGACTACTAATAACAATATTTTAGCAATTATTTATACTCTTTATTTACTATAAAAGAAAATTTAAAAAAAAATTATTAAGTTAGATAAATAGATAAAAATTTTTAATTTAGTATATATTTCATTAAATATTTAACCTAACTTAATATATTTTTATTTTTAAACATTTAATATAAAATTTTTTAAATATATATATATATATTTAAATAAGCTAAAATATTAAAATTTAATATCAAATTATTTATATTTTAAATTTTAAAAAAACCTAAAAATTTAGTTTATTTAAATAATTTTTTTTTAAAATATAATTAATACTAAATTTAAATATAGCATTTAAATTATTATATTAAAACTATAATATTAAATTTTTTAAATATTGTTAATTTAAATTTATTTTATAAAATATAAACAAAATTTTGTTTTATAATTAGCTTAATATAAAACTACTACTATAGTAAAACTTTAAACTTTATATTATTAAATGTTATTTTATTATATAATGATTAATTTATTTTATAAAAACAATTATTTATTAGTATAACATTTTCAAAAATAGTAACTTAAACTAAAATTTTAAATTTACTTTGCATTACTAATTATAATTAAAATTAAGTTATAAAAAATTAACATAATACTATAAAAAATATTATAAAAAGTATATCTAGCCAAGATATATTTATTTATATTTATTAGAAAAATATTAATAATAAAATATACTTTTATTTTAAATAATCTTAAATAGTTAATAAGAATTTATTTAATAGTAAAAAATTTTACATTTTATTTTTATAAAAAAAATTAAGATAAAAGAGAGCAAAATGTGTTAATTATTAATTTATTTTTAGATAAACTAATAAACTATTATATATATATATTAATTAATTAACTTAAATATATAAAATTTATTACTTTAAAAAGTAATAGATTATATATATATGTGTTTTTATTTATTTTGAATATTTTAAAGTTACTTATAAATTATATCAGTAACCAACCTTTTATTTATATATATTTTATAAATATTTAGTTATTTAGTAATTTACTAATGTTTATTTACACAAATAGATATTTCAATATATAAAACTATCTTTCTTCTACATTTTTTTTCTATTTTATATTAAAAAAGAATATATTTAGTTATTTTAATGTCTTCAGGACTTTAAAAGTATATATATATCTAATTTAATGTTATCATTTCAAATTAAACAATACTTTCAAAAACTTTATTGAAGTGATTACTTTTAATGTTATTCATTTTAGATAAACTTTGTAAAATTCAACTTTACAAGGTTGTATTCTTAATAAAGTTTAAATTATCGCTGTTTAATTTGTATTTTTTGGCATTTTTATCCCTATTTGTAAGGATTATCGATCTTTAATATGTAATAATTCCGGAATCTAAATAAACACTTTATGAACAATCAAACTCTTGTTGCTACAATTACAAACTAATTTATTTTTAGTATTATTCTATTTCGATTGACAAAAATATAGAATGTTATTCATATCATGTATTCTATCACCTTTATCAAATCCTATAATATTTTCACAGTATAAATATGGTATTAAATATACTTAAATTAATCAGAATTTTCAACTGTGACTCTTGAAATAAACTCTTATTATAATTGTGGATTATGTAATTTTATATTATACTATTGTTTTTCTTTGAGATAATAAGTTCAAGTTATCCAATTAGCTTTTCAATATTCCCGGGATCATGGCATTAATTTTATATAACTTGAAAGGACAACAACACAACCAAAAGATTTAGCATTTTAATTTTACGAATTATTTATTTTATTTAAATATGCATTTTTTGAAATTTTATATTAAATTTACTAAATAGATATAGCACAATTAAACATTTAAATAATTTTCCAATTAAACTAAAGTGTATCTTATATTAAATAACTTTAATTTATTATTTCTTTTTTTCTACTATTTCATCTATAAAAATTTGATTGTTAGTAAATTTGGCGTTGTTTTTATACCTATTTTATCTGTTTTATAAGTGTATAGGCTCCCAGTTTTAAAAATATATGCTTACTTGCTTTTAAGCTTTTTCCTTATCTTTGATCTAGTTATGTTTATTTTACTAAACACAAGGTTTATCTTCAAAAAATCACAAATTAAAGTTGTCTGTTGACCCAGCTATTTCCCAAAGCTTACTGACTGAGTAAATTAAACAAGTTAAATATCGTTTTTGGCAGCAATCTTTGATAAATGAGTTTGTGGAGAGAGTTTATCAAATAAAATATAAATATTAATCCTCTCATACGAATCAGCTGAACACCCGGCTTTTGAATTTGCATAAACGCTTGTTGTTGTGATAACGTATCGTCTCAAATCGATATATTAAATTGTTGACAATGAGACTTGTTTGATCTAATTATAATTTTATTACTAAGCCAAAATTTATTAACTTTGGTCTATATAATTTATTTTTGATTTTAACTCCCACTATTAAGGATACCGTTATATAAAAATACAGAAAAATAGCATTTATAGTAAACTTAAACTCAATTCTATAAAAATGTTGAAATAGATCTTAAATTTGCATTAATTGTCCTATTCGCAGCAATTTCCGATTTATAGGATTGCTATGTAAAACTACCATTCTACAAATTGATAACTTTAAAGGCAAAGTTTTAATATCAAAAACACAGCTAAATTAGGGAAGGATAGTGGACTAATTTTAAACAAAAATATAATTGTTGCCATTTTAGGCAAGCAAATGTAAAAATTTGTTGTAGATAGATAAAAAGTAGTTTGCTAAACACTTGGGAATAAATAATACCCTGCATTTCTAAATGGAGCGTAAAGTATTTAAATACAAGAGCTGGACTGTTTTATCCTTCCTATCTCTAAAAACTTCAACATCAGATGGCTTATGAACGTATGCTTAAAGATTTGACAATCCCCTTTAAATCTGGAGATATCGGTTCCCAGCTTGCTGACTTATGTTTACTATCAAGCAGTTTAGTCCAAGACATTTGCGAGACTGATTTAAGATCAACCTTAAGTACACCTTCCAGCTTAACTTCGAGCTTAACAGCTATCCCAGCTTTACTACCATTACCGCACTTGACACAATCCGATAATGATAAAAAATATATCCTGCGAGGATTGTTTACCAACAAGGAAGTGAAATTAATTTTAGGTACCAAAGGGCAAACCATCGCTAAAATAAGTTGGCTTACTAACACTAAATTAAATGTATCACCATATAAAGCTAAGTGCGATGATAGAGTAGTCAGTTGCTTTGGCACAACCGAACAACTTGCTAAACTGTACTACTTAATCGCAAAGTTATTTATGGGGGTAAGTGACCTGGATAAATTGGATTTGAGCTATGACAGTGCCTACGATAGAGAAAAAGTATATGTTCGCATTTTATTGGGCAGTGAGCTTGTAGGTATAATTATGGGGTTTAAAGGGATAAATATTGATAAAATTGAAGCCGGTACCGACTCAAAGATCAACGTATGTAAAGAGAAATTAGCTAACTCAACTGAAAGGGTTGTTGAAATATATGGCAATCTAATTTCTATTTATTCAGCTACTAGTCAAATTGTCGATAGTGTAAAAGATCAGGAAAGTAGGAATTTAAAAACCATTTGTTACGCTCCAGGCACCAACCCAAACTCTAACTTTATTAAAAAGTATGGGCGTATGAACAAGCTCGCTAACGACGTAAACAGCAGTAATGAAATCCAAATTAAAAAAGGTAGCGAAGGTTGTTGGGAAAATGATATCGAAAAGTTGCTGGTAGACCTAAAGATACGGAACCAACCGTGTGGCTTACAACCGAGAGACGTTATTAACAACGGGGATTTCTTTTTACACTACCCAGTCCCCGAAAAATATTTAAACATACTACTAAAACATAAGGAGTTTGTCAAATTTAGAGCTAAAGACGGTTCTAAAGTAGAGGTACTAGTAAATTACATGAAAGGAGAAGCTGACTATATCGACATAGTATTCTTAGGAAAAGTTGATGATTGTTTCGGAGCTCATGTGATAATGAAAAAAAAGTTGGAATCTTTAACCAATTAAATTTAACTGATATGTATGATTATTGAGTTAAATAAACCTTGCGATCAAAAAGATTTTTATAACCCTTTATTTATCCTTTAAAAAGTTGATTATATAAAAGCTAAGCTATATTTCTATTTTAGATCAGGATTTACTGTTATTAATAAAATGGCATATTTATTAATAACGAATATCGAAAATTACAGAGTATAAAATCGTTTTGAATTATGAGTATATTCCGGGATAATTTTACTTAAGACTGGAAAGTTAATTACTATCAGCTTTCGTCGAAATGGTAGCAAGAGATATTTCCTTTATATTGTTAAGGACAGATCTATTTGTAGGTTTAAATTCAGGATTTTGGTAACTATATTCGCTCGTCCAGAAATTATAAGAGCCTACACAGGCTCAGTAGAATATAATAGTACCTAATGAATTGAGTTTTGGAGGCGTACTAAAAGATTTTAGTCAGTTATCATTCTTAAATAGCGCTACTATATATTCTTTTAATGAAGAAGCGAAAATATTTAAATAAAATAAACATATTATAATATCACTGCTTACTAGTTTAAAAGCTTTATACGAGTTAAATATCTGTTCACCTAAAGTAACGCTGTTTATTTACTATTAAATATGTATTTCCAACATTAAATATTAAATATACTGTGTTAACTTAGGTCTGGAAAAACTCAATGAATCGGTGAACTATGAAGAGATAAATTGACAAGGAGAGTGAGAACATCTGCACATATAAACTCTGTAAATAGACTAATAATTTAACATTGTCATACCAGCTGATGTGGCAATTCTATCATAGCTAAAGGACCTGATATAATTAATATCGGATATTATAAGGAATTGTATTAATAATTATTAAAAAACCTTAAAAATAAGTAAAGTAGTAGTTAAGCTACTGAATAATAAACTAAGTGAAAGCTGTAGTTTATTGACGGCTCAAAGAGTCTGACCGTTTACAAATAGCTATTAAGACTCCTATTTCTAAAACAGAATTAGAATTATCATTCAAATATAAATAATCTTTTTAAAGAATTGTATTATATTTGTGATTCTAAATTCTATATAACCAGTTTTAGGAAGTAAGAAAGCACTATAACAACAACCAATAATTTTTTCAAGATGAGATAGCTGCAGTGCTTGTAGAAGGAATAGTGTTGGATAGTTGGCTATAAAGAAATATTGTAGTTCAGAGTTAATAGTAAAATTATTCACATTAAAAATTAAGAAATTTTAATAAAGCTAAGCAATTTTCTTATATTTATATAGTATTATTTTTTCAATATCTTAAAGGTTTTTAAACTATTTAAAAAAAATTCAAATATCTACCATTTTTAATAAAGTATAGTAAGAACAAATTATTTATTAAAGAAAAATTTATACTACAAATAATATTAATTAATAAAAAGCTTAAAACAATACAATTAAAAATATAGCTGTTAGAATATGATTTTTTTTTAAATATATAAATGTGAAAAATGCTTTTATAAAGTTAAAGAAAGATCAAATAACTATAATATATATAAAAATCATTAAAAACTACTCTATTTATTTATAAAAGTTATAACTTAATTAAATTATTAAATTAAATACTAAGTAAAAATATATATATACTTTATTTAAGTTTTATTACTACTTAAAAGTATAATAATTAAATAAAATAA
Organism: Capillidium rhysosporum; assembly: GCA_037055185.1. Taxonomy (NCBI): domain Eukaryota; kingdom Fungi; phylum Entomophthoromycota; class Entomophthoromycetes; order Entomophthorales; family Capillidiaceae; genus Capillidium; species Capillidium rhysosporum. Next base: position 17,539 of record JAWQFY010000651.1, on the reverse strand, counting down.
ACTTATAAGTAATAAGGCTAATAAATATTATAATATTACTATAATATTATTATTATTTTATTATAATATTACTATAATATTATTATTATTTTATTATAATTAATAATTATATAAATTTTAATATTTATAAATTAAAAAAACTAAAAAATATATTTAAGTAATAAATTTATATTATAAATATAAACTAAGCATATTATTTTTTATAGATAAATTTATTTATTATTATATATATAATTTATTCTTTTAATTTACTTTTTAATAAACCTTATTTAGCTTAAATTAAAGTTAAATAACTTTTATAATATTTATATATATAATTTTTACTTTATTTATATTTAGCTTATTTTTTATAATTTAAATATATTAATAATTTTATTTAATTTAGCTTATTTAATATTTTTTTTAATTTTAGTATACTATTTACTATATTTTATTATTTATATTATTTAGGTAAAATATTTAACTTTATTTTATAACCTATTAGTAATAAATTTTTAAATAGTTTTAATATTACTTTAAATTAATATATATTTAATTAGCTATTATTAATAGTAGCTAGTTTTTAACTTTAAAATTTAAAAGTTAAAAATGCAATACTTATAGTTAAATATTATACTAGTAATTTTTCTTATATAGTATTAAATATTAAATTTCTATTTAACTTACTTTAAAAAATATTAAAATATAAAAAAGTACTAAATTAAAATAAATAATAAATATTACTTAAAGTTTATTTAATATTAAAACTACTAAATTTCTTATTTAAAGCTATATATTTTAATAATTAAAACTTTTAAGCTTAAAACTAAATAATAAATTTAATATTATACTAATTATTAAAATAATTAATTTAGCTAAAATTATAAAAAATATTAGTATAAACATTTAAAAAAGGGCATTTAATAATAATAAAGTTAATAAGTTAAAATAAATAAATATAAGTATACTTTTTTTATTATAAAATACTAATTTTTAAATTTTTAGTTTAGAATTATCATTTTTTAATAAACTATGCAAAATTAATTAAAATAATTTTAAGTTTACTTACTAAGCTTAAACTTAATAAATTAATACTTAAATATTATATATATATATTTAATAATTAGCTAATTTTACTTTATTAAGATTTTTTTAATAAAAATTTAGTTTATTAAACTTTTAATTTTTTTACTTAGTTTTTTATTATTAATATTTAGAGTATTATTATTATTGATATTAAAATTTTTTAAATTGAAAAAAATTTAAGCTAACTTTTAAATATAATAAATATTTAAAAAAAGCTATTAGTATAATAGCTAAAACTATATTATAGCTATTTAATACAATAATTTTATATTATTATATATTTAAAGTTAAAAAATTTTAAAATTTTAGGTTTAATTTAAGTTAAAAAACTAAATTAAATAAAAATATAATACTAAGTATTATATTATTTTTTATTTAATAATTAAAAATATTTTTTCTTTTATATTAGTTTTTTTTTAAAACTGTTTTTACTAATTTAATAAAAATTAATTTTAGCTATTTTATTTTATTTAATTAAATAGAAAATATAATTTGTATTTTTCTTATTTTTAATAATTAAAAGATATTTTTTTACTTTGCTTAAAAATTACATTTTTTAAAATTTTTTTTTAAATAATTTTCTATTTTAATAAAAAATTTTAGCTATTTTTTAATTACTAATTACTTTTATAAATTAATTATTATATAATATACTTTAATTAAAAGCTTTAGCTAATATTATAGCTATTTAAATAATAAGCTTATATAAAGTTTAAATTTTTTAAAAAGTTAATTTTTTAATTACTTTTAGCTAAAATTATATATATTAATTAAATTAATATTTTAATAGTATATCTTACTTTATTTTTAAAAAAACTTTATAATTTTATTTAACTTATAAAGTTAATTAAAATACTGTTTTTTTATCTACTTTTTTATTTTAATAATATATAAAAAACTATATATTTTTATTATTATTAGCTGTAAGGCTGAAGTTTAGTTAGACTTCTTTAAACTCTTCTTGTAATTTATAGAGCATGTTCTAGTAGATTCTTTTTACTTTCATTTTTATCTTTGTCTAACCAATTTATATTTACATTTGTAATATGATTAGCTATAACTTTTATTCAAGTTTTTATTTCACAACTAGTGAAATATCTTTTATAATACCTATAAGGATTTTAGAGAATTTTGAAAATAAATATCTTCAAATTACTTTTATATTTCTATTTTAGTTAGTTTAGTTTTAAGATACATTAGTATTAGGTTAATAGGGTTTATAATAGTTAGTATAGTCAGTTCAAAGAAATAAGAAGCAGATATAGTAGATAAACAGGTAACTAATAATATGATATCAACAACTCAGCAACCAGGTAAGAAGTTAGAAGTAGGAAGTAGCTATATGTTGGACAGTCTTATTAAGAGCTAACTCCCAACGCTAGCCAATAACTTTTTGTCATAGTATGAAGCACAGACTAGTAATCCTGTGAATACTTTTGGGTCCCCACAGCAGTTAAACCTTACATTAGTTAACATATTTTTAACTTTTAACTTTAAGAAATATTTTATATATAATAGATTTACTTAACATTTTTATAATAAAAATCTTAAGCATTTTTTAGTTATTTATTATTTATTTATAATTATTAATATTATTAATCAAAGTTTAATAATTTTATAATATTTTTAGTTTTAATTGATATTTTTATTTAAAGTATTATATTTATAATAAAATAAAGATAATTTTATATAATTATCTTTAGAATTTTAAACTTTTTTAGTTTTAATTTTATAATTTTTTAGCTTTAAATTAATTAATCTATTTTTATTATATAGAAAAAATACTTTTTAAATAAGTTTTTAAAAATAATAATAATAAAATAATTTTATTAATTTTATTATTTACTATTTTTAGTATAAAGTTAATATTAGCAAATTTAGTTTTAATTGTTTTTATTTTAATAACTTTTATTATTATTATTATTTAATTTTTAAGTTTAGTATTATAAATATATATATATATTAATATTATATTAGTTTTTTAATATATATTATATTTTATTATTACACTATAATTTAAAAAATATTTATAAAAAATATATACTTTAAATTTTGTACTTTTATAATATAAAACTTAACATACTTTAATTTATAAATTATAGTTTTTTAAAATATACAATATATTTATATTTAATATTAAAAAGTTATAGTAGTTTTATTATATTTTTTTAAACTTTTTACTAAAAATAATTATTATTAATAAACACTATAAGCTAGTTACTAATATTTAAGTTTTTAAATAATTTTAAATTTTAACTTTTTATTTTTTAAGCTATAAAAGTATTAATTTATTACTATTATTTTTTATTTACTACTATTTTGCTATTATACTAAACTATTTTTTTTAATATATTTATTTTATTAACTTTATTTTTTATACTTACTTAAAATATTTTTATTATATTTATAATTATATATTTTAACTAAGTCTACTTTATACTAAACTTTTATAATATTTTTTTTAATAATTTATAATTTTAAAAAAATTATTTAATAACTTAATCTTTTATAGTAAAAATATACTAAAAATTTTAAAGAAAAGTTTTTAAAAACTAACTTTTTAATAGCAAAAAAATTATTTAAATATAGTTTTTTAATATGCATTTTATTTTATATATAAAATGCTTATTTAAAAATAGTATATTTAATAACTACTATATTAGCTTTACTTATATATATATATTTAGTTAAAAATTCTTAACTTGATTTATAGGTAATTATAAATTTATTTTCTTAAAAATTAACTATTTTACTTTTATATTAAAGTATATTTAATAATATAACTTTTTATTTTAATATTTATAAGTTTAAATTTTATTATATTAATAATACTTAAATATTAAAAAAAAGCATTAATAATTTTATTTTTATTTTTATTAGTAATAAAATAAACTGTCTAGTTATTAATTTTATTAATTTCATTTTGTTTTTTTAACTACTTACTTTAAGTTTATTTAGTATAAAAAAATTTATAAGCTTTATTATTAGTTTTTTTTTATTTTTATTTTTTTAAATGTAATAATTTTTAGTTTTTAGCTTTTAAAATATATACTATTAATATTTATTTATTTTAAATTTAAAATAAACTTTTTATAAATAAGTTAATAAAAGAAATTACTATATATATTTTTAGCATTTATATTTAATTAATACTTTATAAATTTAGTATATAATCATTTTATATAATAATATAGCTTTTAACTTTTAAATTTTAAAAAGGTGTTTTAAATTTTATTTATCTATATAATATAATTTTACAACTTAAAATAATGTTAAAAAAAGTGTAAATTTTTTTTAGGTAAATAATATAGCTTTATAAGCAATTATAGAGCTATTTAGCTAAAAGATGCAAGTTTTATTTCTCATGTAAGTGTTTTACTATTACCTTATAAAATTCACTCTTCTATTTCTTTTTATTTATTTATCTTATTCTGGTATAATTTCTTAATAAGAAATTAATCTGCAGTATTTGTTTTGCTCATTTCTTTAAAGTTTATTACTTTTTCACAAATTTAGAATATGAACATGCCACAATGTAGTATAGTTGTTAGGCTTTCAAGAAATAAATAAAATAAAAATAGAAAATTTAAATCACTTGAAGTATTCTTTGATTTATATTTTTACACTTTGAAACAAATATCAGTTATTGTTAACTGGAAACCATTTATTTTAAAATTAATAATTTGATATCAACTTCTAAAAAGATGTATTGTACTGTACACCTGCAAGATAAATTCACAAAATATAATAAACTAATTATCCCAACATCTAAAAAACACTTACATGTTAGGTAGATCTCTTGGCCCCTTCATATTGATAGATTCCACCCTATTAGTTCTAAGTAACTCCTCTTTCTCACCTTGTAATCCAGAAATACCTAAATTGGACAGGTTGAACAAAGTAGAATCCTTGGTGAGGTCAGTTGTTGTATAATTGGAATTTTGAGACATGGAATCTACTCTAGGACCCATAGGTACCGACTTAAAGTTTTCTGTCCCTTTGCCTTGATTTAGAAATACGGTGTTATTGGTGGTTGACGAAGCTCTAGGGTCCAACCTTGGACCAGCTAGAATAGTTTGAGTACGAGTAAGTGGTGGTAAATGAGTCAGGTTGGCGGTAGCTGTGGTGGAGCTAGTCTCTGAAGTCGGTTGCGGGTTTATTTGGGCAGGGTGCAGGTTGTAAGGTAGTGGAATCTTAGGATTGTAATGGTGGTTTGGTGCATTATGTTGGTGAGATTGTTTGATGGTGATCACGATAGGTGGATTAGAGTTATTCTGAATTTTGGTATGATTCAGGTTGTTCAAACTAAGGTCGTTGATGTCGAACAGCTGCCCTTTGGATAGACGACGTGGTGGTCTACTGGGCACCTCGTTGAACTCAGATTGGATTGCGGTTGAATCAGAGAAAGGGTCACTAGTATTAGTAATGGTCCTGCTCAGGGAATCGGGAGCTGGGTACTGACTGTTGGTAGGATTCGAATTACGTAGAGGTGGATCGATGTTACCAGGTACACTAGGTTGTAAATTGGTACTCGGATGAACCTGTTTATTCTCCTCACCCTTATTAGTCGGAATCTTTTGTGGTACTGGCGGCTCCAATAGGTTAAACTTTTTTGAAGTGGCAGTGTTGGTAGCTTCCGCCTGCTGGTACGCTCTTAATTTAGCTTCCTGCTCCTGATGATGCTGAAAGAAATCCCTCCGCTTGTCGGCGAGCGCCTGCTGTATCGATATCCTATTTTGCTCCTGTTGCACTTCAACCTTTCGCTGCTTCTGAAGCTGCTTCTTCATCTTCTTATCCAAAGTGTACTGATGCCACTCCAACCACCGTTTCATGGTGACGCTAGTTGGACCCGACTTCTCGTTATTGGAGCTAGTACCGTGCCCATCATCGGGGCCATTGATCTTACGGGTGGCTCCCCATGAGAAATCGTCAAAGTGCCAAAACGCGTAGGCCGGTAAAATTAGATTCCACACTGGCATAGCTAATATGAAGATCAGCATCCAGGCTATGTACGCCACCTTACGGGTGGTTAATAGGATGAGAATCGACTGAAGTACAAATAGCGCTGCCATGAAGAGTAGGGGAAGAAGGACATCCTGACCTAGGAAGGCACCCACAATTAAATAGCCTAGGAAGAGCAGGGAGGCGGGCATGACCACTGTACCTAATAATTCCAAAACAATGACGAACTGCATCGAGCAACAGAAGATACCGCACAGCTGGGGTACCAGTACCAATTCGAGCAAGTTGTGGATGGTAGAATTGATCCACCTACGCCTCTGTGACAGTAGAACTGAGAACTCGTCCGGTACTACTGTCTTACATATAGCTTTGGGTACGTACACCATCTTACGTTTAGGGAACGCCCGCAGCATTAAAGTGGTCAAATATCGATCTTCACCCAGGAGCAGAAGATTCTTTTTGTGCAGTGTTGACACGTCATTTGAGGAGTAGTTAGCAACAATGTCTGGATTTGCCAATATAGGTACGCAGTATCCATCCTGTTTCGGAGCTTTAATACGGTACATGCAGAAGCAACCGGGTAGACAGGTCACACCACCGAATATTGACTCGAATGCTTTACCTAGATGATGCGATATATAGTACTCATACACTTGTATCATAGTTACCCAGGTGTCTGACTTATTAGTGATCTTGGTCTCCCCACACAATCCCATGATGGAAGGGTCTCGTTCCATGGCGGCTACCATACGCGACACTGAGTCGGGTAGCACCTTCGTGTCGGCATCTACCATCAGTACCATCTCAAACTTGTCAGGTGTGATTTTGAGCAAAGTATGCACCTTCTCGAACAGATCGAAATCAAGTGGAGACATACGTTCATTAAAACAGATATTAGAAAGCCACCGCATCAGTATCAACTGGCTATCACGCTTTCCGCGATTTCCTGCTTTGGGTTTCTTCAGCTCCTCCGGCGTACCGCACTTAATTACCAACATGTAGGGAACCCTCCTACCTTCAATTCTATAGTAACCCATGTGCACCTGGGCCATGTTGATCTGCTTAGAACCGTCGCCAATCGCGATATAGGTCTTTGGTTTTGGTTTCTTATAGCCGGTACCATCTGGTGCGTCGTACGGTTCTAACATGTCCAACAACAGGTCGGGGGTAGACTTGGGGTTACCCGAACCGGTAACGTCCCCATCTGCGATCACGAACAGTAATTTATGCTGGTCGTCATAATCAGTTAAAGCTAACGAGTCCAATGTGGTACGCAACGAATCCTCCCCCTCCGAGTAGCAGGTGACTAGAAGCAGTATGTAGGACAAGGAATCCTTAGGGCGTAGCTTGGTGGAAATTTTACCCAACTTCCAGGATAGGAACCAGTCGAAAGCCATGGCAGCTGCAAACTTGACGCAGGTGATCGTAAGTAAAACGGCGGTAGCTACCAACATAATCAAATTGGAAGCGAAGCAACCGATCGTAGTACCGTCCAATTTACCGACTAGGAGCTGGTCCTCGAAGCAGGGCACTAGGTTAGTCAACCTGGGTGACCTGAGGATATCCTTAGTGGCATCTCTGCCTACAAAATCATTGAGAATGGGATCCAAATCATCACCGAAATATCTATCATTGTTGCTGGAATCCAAGTAATCGGTCAATCGATATACTTTTTCGTTGAATACGAAGTACTTCTCACCATCGATAGGCGTACTAACGTTCTGCCAGGAGAAGGCCACGTAGTTATGAATCGATAACTTTTTAAGCTGAGCCCACGACTCGGCCGAAGTGTGGCAGTGGTACTTGGGGTCGTCCCCTAATTGCTTGCACGGGTCGTCGTCATCACTGGGCCAGAACTGGCACTGCGAGCCACGTCTATCAGGTGGAAAGAATTTAGAGATATCTTGACCGTAGAATGGCTCAATCGTGGGAGCTAAATCCTCATCCAAGAAGGGTAGGATTGGTCTATGGTTACCCACTGGAAAGTAGGAACCGGTGTCATACAACATACCTCGTACAATCATCAGCTTCTGGCCGGTGGAACGCATCCCGTAGTCGTGAGCTACTGCATCGGGGAAGATGGGGATTACCTTTTGGCACACTAGCGAGGAAAACCCAAAGGTCAAAAAACCGAGTCCAGCTGAGATCATAAAAATAATGAAGCACAATGCTACTTTCTCACGCCAAGCCTGCTGTATTGACTTGTCCTTCATCTTACCGATATAGGATAGCATGGAGGAGAGGCAGCAAATGGTGACTAGCTTGGAGAACAGCTCCCACCACGATTGGGAGTCGAGGCAAAATCGTGATTTCTTCACACCTTCTTCATCCTCATTAATATTAGCCGATAGGTTGGAGAAGGGCACATGATTGGAATCCTTCTCAGAATCCTCTATCTTAATGTCACGTAGTTTATGCATCCTTCCTAACGAACCTACTTTCTTCTTAAAACTGGAACGTTGAGATCGAGCCAGCTCAGCTTCACTTAAGGCTGGTGTAGAGTTAGACCCAGCCGTTGGACTATCAATTTCATCATTCTGGTCAAACCTTCGCTGTAACTCCTCCTTTTCCACTGAATTCAAAGATATGGTATCTGCATTAGTTCTTTCGGGGAAATAGGACTGGGTGTGTTCCAATTCGTAGAGAGAATCGTCTGCCCAGTCTGGTGTACGGATAGGTCTACCCTTCTCGTCTCGTGCCAGATTGGGTGCCATATAAACAGGCGTAGGCAGTTGTAAGCTGTTTATAAACTCGGCCGCGTTATTATGCTGGGTGTTGGTCGATCTGGCAGATGTTTGCTTTTTCATCCTACTTGGTGTACTATCGCTGTCTGATGCTTTATAGGTAGTTAATCTCCGAGCTATGCGATGGTGACCATTCTCAGTGGCTAATTCTAGCGCAGTTTTACGGTTACTGCTCACTATGTATCGGTCACATCCGGCTGCTAGCAAAAGTTCTATTATGTCACTATGACCTAGGTATGCAGCTACCATAAGTGGTGAAAACCCAAACTAAGTTTAAATTTAAAACACTATATTTGAAATAAACTTTACCTTATCAGTCAAATCCACTTTGATGTCTGGATGTGCTAATAGAACTTTGGTTACTTTGGAGTGATTACCAAAAACGGCATGACCCAACGGTGTGGTATGACTTAGATCGTAGTGATTTGGATCAGCACCATACTCCTTGACGCTTTCGACGGTAGCGACCATGTTAGATTTCAAACTGTAATTTTTTTCCACACTGTTAGAGTCAGGTTCTCCGCTTAATGAAAAGCCTAAAAGTACTTTACACGCATTTGCATGACCGGCTGATGCTGCCGATGCTAAAGGGGTTTTTCCTTCCTACAAAGCCTCATTAATATTTGTTTTTAAAATAAAAGCATCATTTACATTATTAGTAATTTCAGGATCAGCACCTGCAACAAGAAGCTTTAAACAACTTCGGTGTAAGCCTAATGCACTTGCTTTATATAAAGCTGTTTCTCCCGTGTTATCTATTTTATAAATTAGCTTCTAAAATTTAAATCCTGTACCTTTTCCGTTTATATTAACCGTAAATCGAGCTAAAAAATACTCCCAAAACTGCGAAGAGCCTTCTAATCCATCTATCTGTTCTACTTCTAACTCTTCTCTATTTTTCATTCTATCTAGCTTGATTTGCGATTCTGTTTCGAATGTCTGGAATAGCTTAGGGTCAGTTGCTATAGTTATCAGTACATCGTTTAAAAAGTTGGTATATGCTATTTTATCGTAATCCCCTTCGTCCCTATCTTTTTCTAAAAGCTCACGTGCTTTCGAGTAGATATGGTTGGATATGTAACGTAAGATGTATTTTTGACTAGTACTATTAGTGCTACTATCTTTGGATAGATCAGCTCCAACTAACTTCGGCATTTCTTCTTCCTCAATTATCTCCTCTTCTATTTCGGATAATAAATGTTCATCATCTTCACTATCATCTAAATGTTTCTTGTAATCTTTATTTTTTTCCTTAATATGCATTGTATGTTTAGATTAGTTGTGATTATTATGTAATAGTAAAATATGGTATTTAGAAATAATATGAATGAAAATAAGGGTGTAACAAGAGTATAAAAAGATATGCAAAGCTCAGTCATAGAAATTGAACATTAAAAATAAATTTAAAATTTTGGATGGCTTACTTTACAGTTACGATTGTTTTTTCTTAATCAGGTTACGGAAAAAACAAAAGCTTCTTATAATTACTGTATTTTTATAAACTTTAGTTCGTTAGAATAACTTTTATTATTAATTCCATTATATCTTGTAGTAGTTCATAATTTAACGGTAAAGAAAACCTGGAAGATAAATTCGAATTAAGTTGAAATAGCTTGAATTTCATGTTAAATTTTGATCGATGTTTAGAGCGTATTATTGGTTAAATTTAATACTGGCAGCTTAGTTGAAAACGGATTGGGAGACTCCAGACCAGGCGCTTTCAATTCCATCAGTAAAATGATTTCGAAAAGCAAATTTAAATTTGTACTAATTTTATGAATAAAATTTTATCTTAATATTAATTTAAGATCATATTAATTAAAAAAGATATCTATACTTTATAATATATATTAAAAATATATATAACAATGCCATCTAGCTTAACACATTTACTACAAGTACTTAAAAATTGATAATAAATCACAACTAAAGACACTTTCAATGCAGTATATAAAGTTATTGCTTGCTACACTGTATTTATTAAGGAACTATTTTACTAAAAAAATGAACAAAAAGAGGTATCAAACGAGAGATAACTGTCCGATTTACAAAATTGTTTAAATTATTGACTAAAAAGTAAACTTATCTTGAAAAGTTTGTTTGTAGTTAACCTATCAGTTCGGTTAAGATTAAAAGACGGGTTTAGCACTTTTAAATGTTAGTTAGCTTCGTCGAACATTTGCTCTTCTAAAAATTCATCATCTACGTTTTCACCTTCTAGATCAACTAGCAACACTTCGTTACTCTTAGTTTCGGATTTCATTTCATTTTCAGATTTGGAATTGAGCTGGTTTTGAATTTTGGGGCTTATGTCGGGGAGATCGGGCAGGTCGAGATCCAAGTTGTGGAAACTGGGCTTCCAAAAGTTCCAGTCGTTAAAGTCGGCTACCAACTTACCGGTAACTGGCGGAAAGATTTGATCCACTAAATCGGTTAACTTTATGTATCTGAGAGAAACCATTTTAATAGAAGTTAAAAAGTAAATTGCTTACGATGAATTGTAGCCTAATAACAGTTCATGTTGGATATCACCGTTGTAGTTAATTGTAAAGATACGTGATACAGGTACATTAACACTACGGTAAGCCAAAGCATCCTATGGCACGACTGTTAGTAATTAATTGACTAGTTTAAACATACAGTAATACGGTTTCCAAAGCCTGCATGGAAGGGATTATTTTCACCGAACAATGAGACAATATCTTTGAGACAAGCTGTTTTAAACAGATGAGGCTTGCGTAATACTACCTCACTTGAAATAAATGTTAAATGTATGACTATAATAAAAATGCGTACCGATGTAAGGACTGAAATAGACGATCAGGGGACATAATAACTGGGCCATCGGGGAGTTGGTCCTGGTTCTGATCAATACGTTTTAGGTACTCACGTGTTGTATCAGCCTAAAATGTAAATAAAGTTTAATGTATTTAGATATAAAATATAATTTACTTGGCCAATTGCCCTAGAAGTCAAGTAAAGAATCTTATAGCCGTTCCTAGCTATATCGGTGTACAGCTTGGCAACACCAGGGTGAGTCCAATCCTTACCGACCATGTTAAAGATATGGCCCAATGCGTCGGATCTAGTGTTCGGTTAGCTATAGTATCTACAAAAACACAATTACTTTGTAATAGTGCCATCGATATCGGATATAACTACCTCGTCGTTGTAGTTCCACAAAAATATGCGAGCTGAACAGGAAGCTTTACCTACTGAAAAGGTAACCTGGTTTGTTCCGGGTTTTAAATTGATGCTTTTCTAAATCTGAATTAATTAAAGTAATAGCTTATAGTTTACAAGTTGGTCAGAGGTGAGTCTTAGTGTTTTGGCATAGTTGTATTTTCGGGTAGTTTTGGGAACAGAAGGAGCAGTGACGAAGGAGGAATAACTCTTACTGGTTCCACCCGATATAGTATGAGCCTAATAACGATATAAATGAAAGTGCTAATTGATTAAATTTACTTTATCAATGCGTGTTGTACGTTTACGCCTATCTTTAGTAGACGGGTTAGACTCATTACCACCTTCATCGTCGGATGACATAGATACGTAAGTTGATGAACGACTGAACCATGAAGTCCATCTTCTAGAGCTGTTAGTGGAGTTTGGTTCGCTAAAAGAATTAAAACAATGTACATATATATACTATACCTTTCTTTATCTTTAGTAAATTCGTATTCGGTATCGGAGAAAGGTAACTCATTCATACCTTCTATTTATAAAAATTTAAAATTAGTTGAAAATTATTTGCTACCTAAGCTAAGAGGGTCTTCCTCACTAGACATTCCTTCTTCAAAATCCGACTTTACTTCTCTTAAGCTATAATTTTTAGGAGTCATTGACAGGTCGTTAGTGCTTAGATTATGTTGGTGTAAAGCTGTAGTACGTCTACCAATCGACTCTACATTATAACCCTTTTTATCTAAAATTAGTCCATCATGATCGTCTAACACTATATTGGATTTAATAGTATCTAAAACTTGATAAGCGTTGTATTATTAATTCTTAAAAGTTACCTTTTGAGAGATGCTTTCCGGCACCAAATTTAGTTATTGGTTCACTGACTGTTGATTCATTAGCTTGTGCATCATCAGTAGCAATATTCATAGGAGATTCTAAATGATAAATTATATTAGGCTATATAATCAAATAATTGATTTACCAACTTCAATACTATCTTTTCCATCTTGTAAACTAAAATAGTCCATTTCCTGAAAATAAAAAATCAATAAACCAATAATTATGGAAAAAAGTTTACCTCAGCATTTGGGGAATCTCCAGGTGATATCAAAGGTGAAGTAGCAAATTCGGAAGGTACAGGATTCTAATTTTGAATTATTTTAAAAACATTAAAGTAGGTATTTAGCTACCTCCGATTCAAAAACGAAGAAAGCTTCACCAGCCTCTCCTAGCTTCATTCTATATTCTATAGATTCGCCATTAACTTCAAGTTCAACCTAAAAAGTGAACAAAGTGTATGCGTTCAGCAAAAAGTTGATTTATATTTAATCTTACAATCTTCTCATGTGGCCTTAATAATTGAAGTTTACCAAATCTGACGTGGAAAGGTGAACAGTGTAAACTACCATCCGAATGTTTTACAGCTATCACGTCTATAGCACCGGATAAGGTGGATGGATTAAGCTCTTTATAAAACTCAGTAACTGTCGAAAACAAATTCCCTACGTACTGCATGCTTGTTGATATCTAAATTTAATAACCTTAATTTTATCGAAACTGTAAATTGAACTTTATGACCATAGTTTTGACTTTTAGCTTTATTAATATAAATTTTAATGCAATTGGTTACCGAATTCGTTACCAAAAGTGATATCACCATTTTTCATTATTCAAGAGGGAAGTTTAATTTATAATGCTGCTTTATGGTTCTTCACTTGTTGGAGTTAATTTCTTTACATCCACCGTACAAGCTTAATTGCTACATTTAGTAATTCAGCAAATGATAAATTCTGAAGGATTCATCGTGTGGGTATCAGTTCCATCTTTTATTTTAAAGAATAAATTGGAACTATCAAATTTCTTACGCATGATTGTCGTAGAGATTATCCTATAAAATTCGATGGATTAACCCATACCAACAATAAAGCACTTTATTTTTACTTGAGTTTGTAAAAAATTAAAAATTAAAGAACACCAAGTTAACACTAGCAAAATGGTATATTCAAAAATTGAACTGGTAGCTAAACCCCTCTCAGTACATTATTTTAAATATTACAGGAAAGTAATTCTATTTGAAACTTATACATGTTAATTCTATAACCTGTATAATAGTAAAGCTTTATTTTTATTTTTTATTAGGCTTTAATCCTAATTAGAGAATAATATATTTAGTACTTATATTATGAAGATTAGTTTAATATGTTTAATATATTAAGTAAATTCTATTATATTATTATCTAGTATTTTGAATAAATATATAATTTACTTACCTTTATAATAATCTTATTATACTCTTATAATTAATATAATAAATTGTTATATTCTCTAAATTTTATTTTCTAATAGCTAATTAAAATGTATTATAAAATTAAATATATTAAACTTAGTATTTTTTAAATTACATATTAATAATAAACTTTTTATTATAATATTTTCTACTTTTATGTAATAAAATTTTAAAATTGGTAAATTTTAATTTAAAATATATAGTAATAAAAATGCTAGTATACTTTAAAACTAAAACCTTAATTAGTTATATATTTTTAAATAAAGTATATATCTATAGCTTTTTTTATTTTCTTTATATTTAGCTATATAAATACTTATAGCTAATTTTATATATTAAATTTTATAAATGAATTTTTTTATATTTTAATTTAAAATTAATAAACTATTACTTTTTTTTCAAATAAATTTTAATTTAAAAAATAAGCTAAGTTTAACTAATAGTTAAGCTATATGTAAACTTTAAAAAAAGCTTTATAAATTTTAACTATTAAGTTTTTTATTTTATTTAAATAAAAAATAAAGTTTTAAAGTTTTTATTTTTGTTTTAAGTTTTCTTAATTAATTGTAATATTTTATTATTTTATTATTATTATTTACTTAGCTTTATTTTTTTTCTTTATATATTTAAAAAAAACTTAGTTTTTTTATTAAATAAAAAATATGTATTAATATATAATTAAATATATTTATTAATATAGCTAGAATATATTTAAAATATAGTTTTAAATATTAAATAGTTAACTTTTACTTTTTAAGCTATATGTAAAAAAGTAAGTAAATATATATATATTATATTTAATACTAATATTTTTATAATATTACTTAAAAATGCTAATTTACTTTAATTATTTTATTTTAAGTTTATTTAAAACTTATCAATTTAAATTAAAATATAATTATATATATAGCTATAATAACTATAAATTATAGCTAGTTTTATATATTATTTATATAATATTTTAATATATTAAGATTTATTTAGCTTTTATTATATAAAAGCTACTTATTATTTAAACTTTTAAGTATAATTTAAACATATGCTAAAATAATAATTTATAACTTTTTATAAAGATATATTAAGTATATCTAACTTTATAAAATTTTAAATTTATAAAATTACTAATAAATTTTTTTTTTAATAATCTTTTACTATAAAAAGTTTAAAATATATAGCAGTTTAATGTTTTTATTAGTTTAAATAGATTTTAATAACTAATTAAAAATATTTAATAGTATAGTTTAAATTATTATAAATATCAATTACTTATTTTAAGTATAATTACTTACTTTTAATTATTTTTATAGCTTTTAATTTTTAAATAAGTTAATAATTTAATTTTTTTTTAAACCTTTAATATTTATATTTTTTTAATTATATTAAAAGTCTATATACTATTTTAAATTCATTTATTTTATTTGATAAATTTTTCTTTTTAAAAAATATTAAATATATAAATTTATAATTAAAATTAATATATATATTAGCAATTAGCTTAATATTTTGATTTATTATTTATAAACTTTAAATTATAATAAAACTAAAACATTTAAAAAATATAATGAAAAAAGTTTGCTTAAAATATTTACTAACTAAATAAAATTAATACATTATTAATTTTATAAATATTTAATAATATTTAATACTAGTTTATAAATTATTATTATAAATAAATTATTTTTATTATTTTAATTATTTTAAATATATAATTATATTAACTAACTATTATATTTAATTTTTCTTTAAAATTAAAAACAATATATTATTATATTATATATACAGTATTTATTACTTATTTTAAATAAGTAGTATTAAATTTTTGAAGTAGTTTAATTATTTATTATATTTTAATTTTTTAAGGATATTTAAAACTAATTAAAAGTACTTTTAATAAAATATTAAATACTTTTATTAATTAAACTACATTACTATAAATATATAATAAGCTGATTTTAAAAGTAAATAATTTTATATTTTAAATTTAAAATTTTAAATATTGTTATAAATATATTTTATAAAAAAATTGTTTTTTAAAAATATTTTTTAAAGTACTTTTTAATTAAATAAAGCTAAAATTTTAGTATACTACTATATAAACTATAATAAAAATAAAACTATTATTTATAGAAAAAATTTAATATAATTCTATAAATAATAGTTTTTTCTTTTTTTAATATATAAAAGAAGATAAAGTATACTTTTTTAGCAGTTTTTAAAAATATTAAAATTAGTTAAAATTTAAACTATATAGTTTTACTAAGTAAAGCTATATATAAACTAGTTTAAAAACTTAATGCTAATATTATATATATAATATATAGGATTTTAATGTAATTTTTTAATATTATAGAAATATAAAAAATAGTATTAAAGCTTTATCTTAGTAATTAAATTAGCTTAATAGTTTTTTAAATAATTTTTTAAAACTTAAAATATAACTATTTAAGTAAATTTATATATTTAATGCTAAAAGTTATAAAAATATTTATATTAAAATTATTTTTTATATAAACTAAATATATAATCTTATATATTAATTTTTTTTCTTTATTTTTTATATATTAAACATTATTTATACTATTTTAATTTATATTTAATAATTAACTTTACTAATTTAAATTAATATAAATTATAATAAGTTATATAATTAATATACTTTTATATTATATTATTTACTTTTTCTAAACTATTTTAATATTTTGTTTGATTTATAATTTACTTAATTTTATTTATATTTAAAAATTATTTTAACTTTACAGTTTTACTATATAGCTATAAAAAAATAAAATAAAAAATTATTAATATTATAATATTATTTAATATAGTATTATATACTTTTTTATAATATTATATATTATAAAAAAATAGCTTTAAATTTCTAAAAGTATATTTAAATTAAATTTATTTAGTAATGCTAAATAAGTTAAACTAATATTTTAGCTTTTTTAATATTTATAATAATACTTTATAACTTTAATCTTAGAATGTTATAATTTTTTATCTATTTAAACTAATTATAAAGTTAAACATAAAGTATTTATAATATTACTATTATAATATATATTAAAAATTTATAAATTATAGCTAAAAAAATATAATTTACTATTTTTAAAGTAGCAAATTACTTTTTTAAATAGCTATTTTTAGTTAATTTTATTAGCCTAATTTTTATTATTTAATTTTTAAAATTAACTAATTATTTATATATATATTTATTTAAAAAGTAATTATTATTAATTTTATAAATTAAATATGTTACTTAATATAAAAATAGTTAGTTTATTAATTTATTTATCTT
>JAWQFY010000650.1:0-24194 GCA_037055185.1 Capillidium rhysosporum | reverse complement strand
AACTTAATATTATTAAGTTAAATTTATTATACTTTATTTTTATAAAAGTATATACTATTCAATAAAACTATATTTTATAAAATTAACTATTTTAATAATAATTTTATTTTATATTATTTAATTATATTTATTATAAAATTAAAACATATTAAGTATAATAGCTAAATAAAGTAAATATTTAATTTAAATTTTAAAATATATTATAATAAATAAATAATTAACTATTTTTAAAAGTAATACATTTTAATTTTAGAATTAATTAAAAAATTAAGCTAATAAAAATAGCTAAAAATATGTTTAATTTTTATAATATATCAAAAATAAAATTTTAACTTATAAATTATAAAATATTATTTTTATTATATATTACTTTAGTTATAATATAAAAAAATATAAATGTATTAATAACTTATTTACTAAAAAAATTAAAAAATTAAAAAATAATTATATAGTTCAATAAAAATATAGCTATAAAAAATAAACTAATAATTATAAAAATTACTATAATTAAGTGTATATTAAAATATTTTAATAGTATATAAAATATTTATAAAATTAGTAATATAGCTAAAATTATTTAAAATAAAGTTTTAAGTATTAAGAATTTGACTTTTACTTTTATACTATATTTAAATTATAAATATAAAAAAAAAATTGAAATTTTAACTTATATGCTAAATATATAAGATTGTAAATAGTTTAAGTAAATAGCAAAATTATAATATAGTAAAGTTAACTTTTAATATTAATTTATACAATAAAATATTACTTTAAATTTTAAAATAGTTAAAATACTAAATTAAATTAATTAGCTTTATTAAAAAAGTTTAATTTATATATTTTTTTAAAAATTTAAACCTTTTTTAATTTACTTAATAAATTTGAAAAAAAAGTATATAATTTTTTTAATTATAATAAAATAAATTATAAAGTTATATTATTATTTATTTATAATAAAAATATAAAAATTTTTAAGTATAAATAAAAGTAAATAAGTTTTAATTATTATAAAAACTATAAACTTTTTTCAATATTTAGAGTTATATATTTTTTTAAATAACTTAAAAATTTTATCTTTAAGCTAGAAGTATACTTAATAAAAAAGATATTTAATTTTTAAAATAAATTATATTATTTAAATATAAGTAGCCTTACTAATATTAATATAAATATAAAAAGTATAATATTTTTATAATAAAACTATAAATATAATATATATATTAATTTAATAAATTTAATAAATATTTATAATTATAAAAAAAAAATTAATTTAAAAGTTATTACTAACTTATACTAATTTTATAGTTTTAATATTAACTTTTAATATTATACTTTAAAAATATAAAAAGTGTTTAATACTTTTAAAGTATTATTTAAAAGTATAAAAATTTATACTTTATATATATAACTTTTAATATTAATATTTTTGCAATATAGCTTAAAAATCTAGTTTTATTTAATTAATTTTTTAAGTTTTTTAAAAAGCTATTTTAAAATATAATCTTATATAAAGTATAAAGTTACTATCTTTTATACTATAATAATAACTAAAAATTATATTAAATTTTATATACTATATATATAATAAATATAAATTAAATCTTTTAATTAATATAAAGATATAAATTTTAGATTTTATATAGTAGCTAATTTTTATCAGATTTAATTTTAACTTAATTAAAATTACTTAGATATTTTTTAAAATTTTTCTAAAAAATACTTAAAAAAGTTTATAAAAATTATATTTTAATAGTTTTATATAATAAATAAAAATATTAATAAATTATAAATCTATATTAAGTATATTAAAACTTTATATTTTAAAGGTTATATAATAAAGCTATTTAAAAAAAATTATAAATAGCTATATAAATTATATAGTTTTAATTAAATATTTTAGCTTATAACTATATTTTTTAATGTTTACTAGTCTTATTTATAGTTAAAAAATATGTAATTTGAACAGATTTTTTTTAGAATTAGAATATTAATTTTTTTATTTTTAAAAATTTTTTAATAAAATATTTTTAATTTAAATATTTTATTAAATATTTTAGCTTAAAATTTAAAAAAAATAAAATTTTACTAAAATTTTAAAATTTAAAATAAAATTTATTATTAAAAATTCTATTTTTAAATTTTAAAGAAAGTAATACTTTTAGAAATAACTAGCTATTATATAGCTAATTTAGTATTTAAAATTTTATTTTTTTTAAATTTTTGTAAAATATTTTTTAATTTTAAATATATATTTATTTATTTATTTATTATTTAATTATAAAATAAGAATATTTTTTAAAAATTTATTAAATTAAAATTAGCAATTTTTAAAAGTAGCTAATTTTCTATTTATATAAATAAATATTAAATAAAATTAATAAATATATATAAGGCTTAAATATTAAAAGTTTAAAATTAAAGCTATAAAAAGAAAAAATTATCAAATTTATTTACTTATATAAAAAAAGTAATAGTAAAGTAAAAGTATAAGAAAATAGTTAATAATACTTAAATTAAGATAAATAAAAAAACAAAAACTAAATAGAATTAAAATTATTTTAATATTTTAAAATTTACTTATTTAATTAAAGTTTTAGATATAATATTACTATTTATTTAGATTTTAACTTTATTTTTTTAGTAATATTATAAGTAAGATTTATATATATATTTAGTTTATATTAATTTTAAATTCAGGATAAACTTATACTACTAAAAAAAATTATTAAAATAGGAGTTTTATAATGCTATACCTTATAAAATAGCCTATTTTTTTTCTATAAAGATAAAATTAGGTAGTTTTACATAAATTTTAAATATAAAATTCTTTAATTTAATTAAAAATACTTTAAATATTTATAGTATTTAGTATTATAAATAATAAAATAACTAATTAAAAAATATATAAAATTTAAAAATAGGTAATAATAAATAAAATATACTAATGAAAATATTAGTATTTAAATACTAACAAAGTTATATAATAAATATAATAAATTAAACAGTTATATAAAAACTAAAACTATAAAGAAAGAATTTAAAAAAATAGTATTGCCTATTAATATATTGTTGTTAGTAAGTATTTTAATAAAAATAAGCTTGTTTTCAATAGTTTTTTTTAAAATTTTATTATTAAACTTTAGTAAATTTTTGCTAATATATTTATAAAATTTTAAATAAAAAAAACACAAATAAAATAATAATAATAATAAAAGAAAGTTTAATAAAA
This sequence comes from Capillidium rhysosporum, assembly GCA_037055185.1. NCBI lineage: Eukaryota > Fungi > Entomophthoromycota > Entomophthoromycetes > Entomophthorales > Capillidiaceae > Capillidium > Capillidium rhysosporum. The sequence goes on along the minus strand of JAWQFY010000650.1, from coordinate 20,965 downwards.
AACTAAACTAAGTTTAGGTAAATACTCTAAAAAAGTTACAAAGTAGCCAATCTAACTAATAACTTTGAATTTAGTTTATAGAAAAGTAATAAAATAATAATAAAACTCTACTAGTAGAATTTTAAACTATTTATTAGTAGAAATACAAAAGTGTAAGCTTTAGAAGTAGGCTTTATTAGAGAATTTTATAAATAAAAGTACTAATTAGTATTCTACAATAATCTAGTAATAACTTTTAAGCAAAGTTATTAAAACTATATAAGAGAGTTGAAAGGAGACATTTGCAAAGTATTAGATGGATCTACCAATCAGAAAAGGAGTAACAGGATAAAAATGATTGTTATAAAATATGATTTTTTTATACTGCATAAATTCTATTTAGAATGATTGGATAAAGGCAAGAAAAGAAGCACTAGCACATTAGCACCTTAATTCTGCTTTAAGCAATAGAATTTACAACAACACATTGCCAAACCTCAACCCAGATCCCCCTAGAGAGCAATCTAGGCTGGAGAGGATCTGACAATATATATTTTTTAGATATATATATATAATTATTTACTTAAACAAATTTAATGGTATTACTATAAGTTGAAGTTTAGTTAAACTTACTTGCATTTTATCTATTTAAAACTAGTTAACAAAAGAAAATTTTAATAGTTAATAAGTAGACAAAGAGAGTATCTTAAATAAAATGGTAAACATTTTATATGCCTGGGATAACAAGTCAAAATATAAATAATTCTTACCATTTCTCCAGTAGTCTATTTCTAAGATAAATATGTCTTCTAGTTTTGCCTATAGTGATTTTTGTGTTATTAAATGAATAATTATTTTAGACAAGAAATACAAAGAGGTAGTATTATTTTGAAAATTAGCCATAAATGTTTTTTTTGGCATTTATTGATTTCTAAATAATTATAAAATATCATAAGAAAATAAATGAAAATAAAATGCTTCTTTTTTTAGATATTTGTAGTAAATTAGTATTTAGAGATATACCTCATACAGCTTCAACATGAATTTATTAAATAGCATATCCGATGATATTGAAACGGCCAATCATCTCACCAACTAAGAAAAATCCATAAATTTGGGTACCATAGTATAGACCTTTATATAAATGTTCTTTGTTCAAGCTCTTGATAAACTTAGCGTCAAAAAGGCTGGCTAACTCAGATCTAGCTTGATGAATTTGTTCAACTGATGGAGGAGTCATAGCTTCTCTTTTATAAACTTCTTTTGCAAGTTCAGCACCAACTTTACTTCCATAGATAACTTTGTCCTTTAGTACTTAAAATGATTAGAATATACTAATAAATAATAATTACCTAATAAAGTTTTTGAGCTACCGGTAGCAGTTGAACCAGCTTTAGAAGCTAAAGTGCTGACATTTTCAGAAACAGCATTTGAAGCTTTTTTAATGTTCTCAGAAATCAGTTTTCCAGCCTGAGAAGCTTTGTCGCTGAAAAGCTGTGGTTTGCTGGTGCTTATAGATCTAACTTGCTTGAAAAGTACTGGGTTCGATTTCAACTGACGGAAAGCCATGTTCTAAATTTATTATCAGTATAAACTATTTTCAAATCAACTAACTTTGATATTTTAACTAAACAAAAATTTTGAAATAAAGAACTTTAACAAATTTATCGAGATTTGTGCCAATCTTATCCAATAATAGACACCATACGTGAAAATATTTCAAATAACAAACTTTATCGAAGCTTTAAAAACATTACTAGTAGATTTCGAGATGAGACCTTTAACCGATGAAGAAACCAAAACACTGTTCGAAAAACTAACCAATTAGTATTCACTCAATTTTAATTTAACTAATTTATGTCAGTGTAGGGAAGAATATTATAAATTTAATAGAACGAAGCGATGAAACCTATTGCTTTAGATTACATAACGATCGTGTGTATTATGTTAGGTAATTTTATATTCATATCTTAATATATAACATGAAATAGTGAAAGTATAATGCGAAAAGCAGCTTCAATAGATCATGATTCTTTAATGAGTTTGGGAGTTTGTTTTGGTAAATTTACAAAATCGAAAAAATTCAAATTACACATTACTTCACTCGATTATTTAGCTCAACACGCCTTAGTATTTTTTAAAATTTTTTTATCTAAATTTTAATAGTACAAAGTCTGGATTAAACCTAATGGTGAGATGCCTTACTTGTATGGAAATAATGTAGTAAAAGCTCATTTGGGTCGTATAAGCGAAGATGTTCCTGAACATCAAGGAGTTGTTCTATTTTCTATGTCTGAGATGCCTTTGGTATTTTTTGACATATGTGGTATTCTAATGTTTTAGGGTTTTGGTGTGACAGCAAAATCAAGTAATGATATGAAAAAACTAGATCCAACTGCTATAATTGTATACCATCAAGCTGATGTGGGTGAATATTTAAGACAAGAAGATACTCTTATGTAGATTTATAGAACTATATATAGCCTTGTTGATATTTCTTAATATTATTATTAAATATTTTTTAAAATTTGCGCATCGAGCTTTATTTAAATATTTTTTAATTTTCATACTTTATCAGCAAAAACTTCTATATTTTCTATATTTTATACTAATTATTGACTGTACGGTCGACTTGAACCTACCAAAGAAAAAGAATTAGACCGTTGGATAGGGTTGAAGATGAGTGTGAGAAACTCGGTGAGTGAAATAAGGAGGTTTATGCCGTTGATGTATAATCAGTTGGTCTGATGTAATGGTAAGGAGGAGGAGTAACTTACCTAAAGGAAATATTACTTTTTATAGAAGATAGATAAAAATCGACAGTGAGAATAATCAAAGAAGGGTTACGAACAAAGAGGAGTATATGATTGAAAATGAAGGAAATGATTGAGGTAGGAAAAGGTATTTAAAAGTGAAATTATTAGAAAATAAAAGGTGATGATTTTTATAATTTTTATTCGATATTTATTATTATATTTTTCGATTTTTTGGGTTGAAAAGAAAACCTTATTAAAATTCAACAAAGAAAAGATTAGGAAAAATCTAGAAAAGGAGATATTAGAGTGGTCAAAACCCAACGGAGCTCTAGGAAACCTACCGAGAGAGTAGAAAGTCGTGAGAACTTGCTATACGTGTGAGGAGGAATTTGAACGGTTAGAACCAGAGTATAGGAAAGCATAGGACCGATTTGTGATAAAAACCTATGAGAGAGTTAACAAGGTATAGACAAGATGTCTAGTCGCTTACCAGAGGGCCAGAACAACCAACTGGTTGAACCCGATGCTCAAGCCAGTCTTGGATACCACGGAAGTGTAGGGAGACGGCCTCAGCCAACACTAATTATTAGCAAAAATATATCGAATAATGTAAATTTTTAATGTTATTTTATTAGATTTATTTTAAGCAATACTGTTTATATACTTATAAATTATTATTTTTCTACTAATTAAACTTATGCTATTTACGTAAAATAGTAATTGTAAGAAATATTAAATAATCCTCTGTTCTAAAAAGCATTTTTAAAATTTATAGCATAACTGAAATTAAAGAATTAAAAAAGCTAATTTTTATCAAACTTAATTAAATTTTAAATTTTAAATTATGCTAGCTTAGAATACTATAATAGCCTAATAACACTTTAATAATTATCTTTTAATTTTTGCTATAAGTAATAGCTACTAGAGAGTATTATAGAATAGTTACTTTAATTAGTATTTTTAAGCATCTTTAGAAAATGTCCCTTCACTTTTTAAGTAGTAGTAATATATTTCTTATTTTAATCATACTATTTAAATAATTTATATATATATAATTTTAATAATTGCAATTATTAATATTTGAAGTTTTAAATATAATAATTTAAAAATCTAATATTAAAGAAGGTAAAAGATATTTATTTAAAACCATATAAAATATTTATACAATTATTTTAGTTTTTATTTAAGTCTAGCTTACTTTTGATGTTATAATATAAATTTTTGTTATATTTTAATTAGTTAACTAGTTTTTTTTACTTAAACTAGCATTTAATAAAGTAATTTCTATTAATTTTGTTTATTTTAATAGTTATATATAGTAATACAAATACTAATAATAATAATACTTTATATATATTATATATTAAGTTTAATAAAATAATAAAATAAAATATTATACTACTATTTAGTATTTTTATAAATAGTGACAATATAATATAAATAAAATATATAGATAAAACATAGTTTATATATAAATTAAAAGGCTATATAAAAAACTTATAATTATTTAAATTAAGCTAAATAAAAAATTTATAATAAGTAAATATAATATATTAGTATTATATAGCTATTATTAATATTACTTAAATAATTACAATTTTTTTCTAAGATATTAATATAATAACAATATATTATAGGCTAATTTTTTTAAATAATATATATTTTTTAGTTTTAGTTAAATTTATTTATTAATTATATTGATATTTATAAAAATTTAAGTTTATTGTTTTAAATATTAAGTATAAAAAATAGTAAACTTTAATTAAAATTTTAAAAATATTAAAATATAAATATATTTATTATTATTACTAAATATTTTAATATATATTTAATTTTATTAAAAGTAATATTATACTAATAATTATAATATTATAAATACTATAAAACTAATTTTTTATTTTATTTTTAAAGTTTAAACTTATTTATATTAAAGTATAATAGCTTTTAAAATTTTCTTAATAAATATATATATATTTAATAAAGTTTATATTAAAATTATATATTAGCTAAAAAATATAATTAAATTAAAATCCTCAAAATCTTATTTAGCCTTTTTTAAAATATAAACTAGTATATTATTTTATATTAATAGTGTTTTAATATAAATTTAAAAATATTTTAAATAAAATTTAATAGTTATAGCTAATATAATAAATAAAATAAACCTAATTTTTTTTAAAAAAGTACTATTATTAATAGTTTTTAAATAATAGCTAATATATTTTTATTAGTATATTTAATTAGTAGTTAAATTATTATTATTAATAAACTAAAATGCTAAAAAATATATTTAAAATAATATAAGTAATCTAAAATTACATTATATTAAAATATATATAAAAGTTTTATTTAGTTAAAAAAGTTTTTTTAGTTTTAGAAATTTATTTTACTATATAAAATTAATTAAAATATATATAATTTAAGGTAGATTTTTTTATTACTATAGTTTTTTACTATCAAATTTATTATAAAAAATTAATAATTAATATACTTATTTATAAATTTTATTATATTTATATTTATATACTAATAAATAAAAAATAAGTCTATAATTAATTTTATATTTTTCTTAAATTATTATATTTAATTTTTTTAAAAAAGTATAATTAAATTAAATTATAGTTTTATAATTAAAATATATTTAAATTTTTATATATTAATTTATAATTAAAAATGTCTATATATATTTAAGCTATTACTTAAGCTATTTACTTTTTTTATAAAATAATTAATATTTTATAAATTTAAAAACATTTCTAATTTTTAATTTTAGGTTTTTTTTATTAAACTTAGTTATTAATAAATTAAATATTATTTAAAAACTTAATATAATATATATTAATTATATAGTCAAAATAAACCTACTAAAAAAACTATTAAAAGTTAGATTTTAATTAATATAAAACTTTTTTAAAAATAAAGTAATAAATTAGTATATATAAAAAATAGTATATACTAAAATAAATATCTTATTTTATTTTATTTACTTTATCTTATTTTATTTTATTTTTAGCTTATTATATTTTATTAGTTTATTATTAGATTTATTTTATATTATCTATTTCTTATATTTACTTAGCTTTTTATCTTTAGTTTAGCTTTAAAGTTAGCTAAAATTATGGTAATAGGATTACTAATTCAAAATTAGCTATATTAAATATATAATTAAGAATATTGTTTTAAAAGAAATAGTAGTACTTATAAGAGAATAACTTTATAATAAATAGTTACTAGTAAAAGTTTAATAGCTTATTAAAAGACCTATATTTCAAAGTATATTAATAAAAAATTTTAAGTTAAAATAATGAATAAAAAAAGCATAGTAGTTAGTTAAACAAAGTATAGTAATTGTAATTTTAAGTATATTTGTAAGTAGCATAAAATAAACATAAAATGCTTAGAAATTCTAGTAAAGATATAAAGATATAATAAGAGCTAAAAATATCTATAATTGAAGTAGGCTATTATTAAAATTACCAAAAAAAAGTAACAGTACTATATTAAAAAAAAATTACTAAAAGGTTATTAATAGAAGAAAATAGCTATAAAAAAGCTAATAAAAAAAATAAAATGTTTAGTTACTTGCTAAAGAGCTAGAATAACTATTTAGTTAAATTTAATACTTAGGCCTATTTTTAATATTCAGAAATTAGAGGGGATAGCCTCAGTTAATAATATATATTATACTTATTAAATAGTTTTATATTTAATTAAATTGCTATATTTTAGTAATTAAAAGTTTAGCTTTATAATATAAGTAAAAATATTATAAATAAGTATTAAATACTATAAAAAATTTTAAAATATAACTAATAATTTTATTCAATTAGTAAGTGCTTTAAGTAAATATTTTATAAAGTTTTTATTTTTAAATTTAAAAAATTTAGCAATATAATAAAATAAATTAAGTATTAATAGTTTAATAAATTATATTTAAACTTTTTTAAAATATTATTATTAAAATTTTTAAATACATTAGCATTTATATTTATATTTATATTATAATTGTATTAATTTAAATTAGTTAACATTTTTTTAAATTTTAATATAGTTAGTATAAATTAATAATAATTAATATAAAATATTATAATGTTAGTATTTTATAACTTAAAATAGTAGTAGTTAAATTATAAGTAGATTATAATTAAAGAAATCTAAGTATATAATAAAATAAAATAGATAAGAAAAAATAATTAAATAAGTAAAAAGATTTTATAAAGTAGTTAAACTATTACTTTTATAAATTATTTATATAAATAGGCTATTTTTATAACAAAAAAGGCAGTTATTTTTATTATATTATAAATAAAGATTAAAAATTAGTATATTAAAGTAAAATAAAGTTATAAATATAAAAATTAAAAAAATTTAGTAAGTAAATATAATAAAATAATTATCTATCTAATAGTAAAACTAAAATAATTAGAAAATATTTATTTAGCTATTATAATTAATTAATTAAAAAAAAACTATTTAGATTAGTATTAAATTAATACTAATAATAAAGTAAATTATATTAATACTATATTATTTTAAAAGATAATAGTGGTATATTTATAATTAATATTTTAACTTATAAACTTTATATATATATAAAATAGAATTTTAATTTAAAAAAACTAATAATAATAATAATAAATTAACTTATTAATTTATTAAAAATTTAGTAAATAATTTTAAAGTTATTAAATTTAATATACTAATTAAATTAATTAATTAAATTGTTAAAATAGTTTAAAAAATGCTTTATATAATAACTAAAATATTATATTTAATAATAAGTAATATTACTATTTTATCTATTATTAATAATATAATTTTTATTAAAATTAAAAAATTTTAAATTTCTAAGCTTAATTTTAAAAAGTGTAACATCTAGTCTTTAGTATAATATTAGTAGCAATCTTTATATTGTGTGGTATAAAATACTATAATGTAGAGGTGGCAATAAATATAAGCATTTATATAAAAAAGTTAGTAGACAGTAACAAAGTAATATTGATTTTATTATTAATTATAGTAGTAATAAACATAAATGTCTAGTAAGTAATATGAATAAGCTAAATTGGTAAAGATTCAGTAGTAAAATTAACATGCATTTGTAAATAGTTTAGATTGTGGATAGTAATAGCTGCAAGAACCATAAAGCATCTAGTGGCAAAAAAATAACTAAATTTTATATATAGGATTTATAGAAGGAGACAAAAGTATCTACAATTTTGAACAGCTTTTATATTTCTAATAAAATAAAGTAATAAAAATAATACAAAAATGAGAAACAATTGTAAATATTTTACTATTATATAGTAGAGGTAGCTATTTATACAATTTAGTATAATTTAAAATAGTTTTAAAATAAGTTAAGTTATCAGCAATTATGATTTGTTATATATTGGTAAGATAAAGTTTTTTATTAGTTAGCACTAATAGCTATACTAGACTTGTTTTTAGATATTAAACTTATAAGTTCTTAAGTGAAAATAACAGAATAAAGAATATTTTTTTATTTAAAATTTTGATTAAATTGTTAAGATTTGTTATATAAAGTTGTTAAAATAAATTTATATAATTTTATCATCTAAAATAGAAGAAAAAAAATAATAAAAATTAAATAAACTTGGAAAAAGATGGTATAAAAAATAAAAAAAATAAAAATTAAGTTAGTAACTTATAAAGTTGCTAAGTAATAAAATATTACAAAAAGTATATATGACTTTTAAAAAAATTAGTATATAAAGATAAAAAAGTTTTAAAACTTTAAATATTTTATTAAAGAATTTTAAAAAATAAGCTAATAATAAAGTTTTAATTAATTAGTTTAATTTTATATTAGTTTTATTTTATATTTTATTTAGTTAGATATATAAATATTTAAGGTTTTATATATTAATTTCAACTTTTCACTATTACTTTATTTAACTACTTTTTTAACTAAATAGTTAAAATAAAACTAAATTAAAATAATAGTTTACTTTTAAAAATATCTTACTATTTTGTAAGCTAAATAGTTTAATAAAAAAAAGGAGTAGAGATATTTTACTAAAAATATTAACTTTAATTATTAATGCTACTATATATACTTATATTAACTTTTACTTATTTTTAACTTTACTAGTTATAATTAAAAGTAAAGTTTTAAAAATACTAAGTATAATATTATTTATCTAAAATAACAAATAGTTTTATTTAATTCTAATTTTAATATTTAGTTTATTTAGCTTAATAAGTATTAAACTAGCTATTTTTTTACTACTTTTTAATTTTTAAAGTTTTATATTTAATAACTTAGACTGAAAAATAGTTTTATTAATTATATATATCTATATAGCTTTATGTAAGCTAATTTTTTTTTTTAAATCTACTTTATATTTTTTTAATTTTTTTATTAAATATTCTATCTATTAGTAATTAGTATTAATATTTTTAGCTTTTTATTTTTATTAATTTAGCTTAAATTTAACTAAATTAATTATTTATTATTATACTTAACTATTATAAAGTTTAATTATTATAGCAATTTAAAGATATCAATAAAATTACTAGTCTATATTTTATACTATAATAAGAAGTTATTAGCTAGTATTGGGGGTTAGCTTTTAATGAAATTGTCTAATATATAGCTATTTTTTACTTTTATATTCTTAATTAGTTACTAAGTTGTTAGCTTTATATTATTAATTATTTATCTTATTACTATATCTACTTTTTATTTTTTAAACTAACTATATTAACTACTAAACTCTTATTATCTTAATAATAATACTAACTAATTTAAAATAATTAGATAAATTTATAAAATAATTTAAAGATGTTTATTTTTAAATTCTCTAAAATCCTTATAAGTATTATTAAAGATATTTTAATAATTGTAGAATAAAAACTTAAATAAAAGTTTTAGCTAATTATATTATAAACTAAAATATAAATTAGTTAAAAAAGATTTAAAAAAAGTAAAAGGAATCTATTAAAATATACTTTATAACTTATAAGAAAAGTTAAAAATATTTAATAGAGCTTTAGCCTTATAACTACTTTATTAAAAATTGGAATAGTATAAAAACTAGATTTTTATAAATTTATACTTCTAAAAATATTATTTTTAACTTTTCAAATTAGTTAGTAACTTAATTATTATACTTTATAGTAAATATATATATTTTATAAAAAAATTACTATAAAAATTTTAAAGTATATAGTAGTTTAATATATTTATTTAGCTTTTATTAAGTTAAATCCTTAATAATTTTAATAAAATTAAGATTAAATAAATAAAATAGCTATTTTAAAATATTAATTATTTTTAAATATATAGTAGTAAAAATAGCTTTATAAAATAATGTTATATTATATATTAAAATAATATAATTTATTAAAAATTTTAGTTTTTTAATAAAGAAAATATAATACTTATTTAATATTTTAATTTAACTATAAGTAATAAATAAGCTATCTATTTATATTAATTTTAACTTATTAAATATATTTAATACACTATTTATATTAATTTCAAAATTTTTAAAATAATTATAATTATTATAAAAATTAGAGTTTTAAATTAATATTTATTTAAAATTTTTATTAGTTTATTATTATAAACTAATTATAAAATAATATATACTTTAAATTATTTTTTTAATATTAATTTTTTATTTTAATACTTTTTATATATTTTAATCTAGTTATTAATAATATAAAAGTTTAATTAAAAAAACAATTATATATTTTATATTTTTTATACATTTTTTTACTTTTTAACTACTTATAATATTATTATTCTAAAATATAAATTTTTTATTTTAGCTGTTTTCAAACCTATTTTAAATAGTTTTATATTATAAATACTTTTTATAGTAGTAATAATATATACTACTAAATTAAAAACTATCTTACTAAATTATTATAGCTAATAAAATTATAAAAACTATTTTAGCTTTAATTTATTTATTTTTTAGTTTTTTATTTTTTTATTTTTTTATTTTAAAATAAATAAATTTAAATTATAGTAAATAATTATTTAAAAATTATAACTTTTTAAATAATAATAGCAAAATTTAAATTTTTTATAAAATTATTTAAAATTTATAAAAGTAATTAAAAAGTATTAATATTTTAGCTATAAACTTCTATTTAAAATATAAATCTAATAATCTATATAAAATTAATTTAAAAAATATGTTAAAATACTTATTTAAATAAATATAATACTAGTAACTTTATAATATTTCTAGTTTAAATAAAAAAATAATAAATATTAGTAATTATGTAAATAAAAATACAACTTATATTTTTAAATTTATTACTTAAATAGTTTTAATATATTTTTTTTATACTATACTTTACTATTTCAAACTATTTAAACTTTTATATTTATTAAAAAGCTATTTTATAAACTTTTACTTTTATTATTTTTTTAATTAATTTTTACTTAATTATAGTTTGACTAAAGAGTAAAATTTTTACTTTTTTAACTTTAACTATTTTTATATTTAACTTAAAACTAAAATATTTTTACTTTTTAATAAAAATCTTTATATTATTGAACAAAATTATTAAAATATTTTAATTTAATATATTAACTTTATTTTTAGATTTAACTTAATAATAACTGTATTGTATTATTTTTACTATTTAAATAAAGTTTTTTAACTAGTTTTTTAGCTTTTTAATAAGAGAATTCTTTAAAAGTTTAATATTTTGCTTTAATATTTTATCTTTTTAAAAAAATACTAATTAAAAGATAATTATTTTTTTAATTATTTTAAATATACTATTTTATTAGCTATTTTTTTTTTAAAAATTTAAATTATTACTATAAAATTACTTTATTTTTTTATTTTTTTATATTAGTATAAACTTATTAATAAGAAGATTAAGCTATTAAAAGTAGTTAAAGATAAATTTAAAAAACTTTATAAATAAACTAGGTAAATTTATATTAACTAACTAGTAGTTAGTTAATTTAATCTAATAGTAAGAAAATATACTATTTTTAAAATTATATACTATAAAGAATAAAATTGACTACAATAAATAAAAATCTTAAAAGTTAGTAAAATAATTAAAAAAATAAGAAAATAAATTATAAAAAGTTTTAAAAATTTTAAATTTTAATTAAACTTTAAGAAAAAAATTATAATAATAAAATATGCTAAATTTTAATTAAATAAATTATTTTTAATTAATACTTTAATTTAATATAATTAAAATTAAATTTTAATAAAAATAAAAAGTAGCTTACCTAAAAAATATTATTATTTAGAATTATTTTATAAAAAGTTAAATATAAACTAATAGTAAAAATAGTTAAAAAATAGCTTTAAATAAATAGTTATACTATATTTAAATGTAAAATAATATAATAAAATTAAAAAAATATTTAAAATATCAAAAATAGTTTAAAATAAAACTTTTTTAAGGCTTTTATTAGTATTTTATTTTTAATTAATTTTGTACTTTTTATAATTATTATTAAAAAAAAACTAAAAAGGAGTATAAAAAGTTTATAATAAATATTAGTATAACTAAAACCTAATTATATTTTAAAAAAGCTATTATAAAATCTAATTAATAAAAAGATTTAAAAAATAGTGCTAAAAAACTAAAAAGTTATTTAAAAAATACTATATAAATAAATTTAAATAGTTATTACTAATAATAATAATAAAATAAAATCTAATTACAATTACTAATTTATAAAAAAGCTAATAAAGCATAAATAAAATATTTAAATATTTATTATAAAGCTAAAATAACTATTTAATTAAATATAAAATTTAAAATAGTTTTAAATAATTTAGAAATATTAGAAAATAAATTTACTTAATAATTTATATTAAATAATATATATTTAATTATTAAAATTTACTATTATTATATTAAAATGTTAAAAATAAAATAAAATATTATAATAAAGTTAATAAATTTTTAATTAAAAATATATGAAATATTAATATAAATATTATATATTTAAAGTTTTAAAGTTTTACTATTATTTATTTTTTATAAAATTTAGAAAGTCTATAAAATAAAAATTATTAATATTTATTACTTTTTAATATATAGTTATTAAAATATAATTAATAATTAATATATAAAAATAATAAAAAGTTTAGCTAAAATTAATTTAAACTTAATTTTAAACTTATAATTTTTATATCAATATTTTAAAAAAAGAGTAAAATAATTAAAATAAAACTAGTATAAAAATACTAGTATTTTATAATATTATATAATAAAAAAGCTATATTTTAAAACTAAATATAAAATTTTAAATATTAAACAAGTATATTATACTATTAAAAGTATTAAAAACTTTTAGACTTTTAAGTTAAAAAATAAGCTAGTATATCTTACTTAAATAATAAAATAAAGTAAAATATAAATTAGTTTAAAATGTAATACTTAAGAAAATTTTAGATAAAAATTTAATATAGTATTTTAAAAACAAATACTTTTTAAAAATATATAAAAACTAAGTTTTATATATATAAACTAAATTAATAGTATATTTAGATTTAAATCTAACTTAAACTATAAATTAATTAAAAATAAAATAAAATAAATAAAAATTAAAGTTAAAATAGTATTACTTAAAATAAAAATTTAATAAATAAAAGATAATATAATTAATTTGTATTTATAGCTTTATATTAATAAAGCTATATTTATTAAAAGTTTATAGGTTTTACTTTACTTTGTTTTTAATACTAACTTTAAAAAAATAAATATATATTATTTTTAATTTTATAAGCTTTAATAGCTTAATAGGTAAAATAAGTATATATATCTAATTTTTAATAAGTTTTTCTTACTTTTTTATATACTAAGCTCATATATTTTCTTTTTCTTTTTAATATTAATTTTATTATTTAAATACTAATATATATATATAAGTATTTAAATAATAGCTTTTTATAAAGTTAAAAATAAAACCTAAAGTATTTTAAAAAATAATACTTTATTATTTAAAATAAATAAAGTACTTTTTATTAACTATTTTATATATTTTATAAAAAACAACTATAATTTTACTATAGTTTACTTTAAGTTTTTCTACTTTTAACTCTTTTCTAAATAATACTTTAGCTAAATAAAGTATTTTTATTAGATATTACTCTTATATTACTAGTATTATACTTATTGCTCTTTTTAATACTATTAAAGCTATCTTTAATAACTTTAAATTATTATTTTTTATAATATTTATTTTTAATAATAGTTTTTCACTAATTATTATAACTTACATTTATACTTATATTTATTATACTATTTAAATAAAACTTTTTTTTCAAACTTATTACCTAAAGAGTTAATAACTAGATATAATACTTTATTATACTTTTAAAACTTTTATTATTTTCTAAATTCTTTATATTTTACTAATAAATAATTATAGTTTTTTAAATATTAACAAATTAAGATTATTTAAAAGTAATAAGAAGTTTCTAAAATATTACTAAAAAAGTTAAAGCATTCTAGAAAATTATTGAAAATTTTATAAATTATTAATAAGTTAATTGATTAGAATAAGTTTAATATAAAAGTTTTTTTTATTTAAAATCAAAATTATTTATAAATATTATTTAGTTAAATTCTGTTTTGCTTGTAAAATATTGATAGTATATAAAAGGTTAAATTTTTTACCTTTTATTTTATTTTCTAGAAGAATTTAAAAATAAAAGTATTATAAGTTTATAGTTTTAATTGCTTAATTAATTATTATATAGTTAGATTTTTAAAATTATAACTAAAATTTTAATAATACTATCAAATTTTGTTATAATTTTGTTTATTAATTTTTTAATTTAGATATAAATAAATTACAAATATATAATTGAAACTATATATTTAATTAATATTTAACTTAGCTTTTAAATTATTTTTTTAGAAAAAATTGATTTATTTTAAATATAGCCAAAATATCTTAATTTTCTGCTAATATTACCAATAATTAATTTGTTACTTTTTTTTACATAACTTATTAGCTAAAATAATTATAGAATAGTAAATGTATAAATAATATTTAACATTTAATATTTAAATTAGTAAGTACTAAAAATGCATAAATTTATTAAAATTTGTCTTATAAAAAATATATATTCTATAAAAATTGCTTTAAATTTTATTGTAGAAATTATTTTTTATCTAAATATATAGTAAAATTATTGTCAAGACAGTAATATTAAAAAAAGGCATTAGAGTAGAAATTAGATGTTTAAATTAATAACAGCTTTAAGACAATAATTTAATAAAGCAGGTACAAATTTAGAATACATAAAATATTAAACATATCATATAAAATATAGTTAATATTTAAGCATTCATTTATATATTAGTAGTTTAAAAACAGTATTTTAAGGATTTTTATAGTATTTAGCAGGGACAAAAGGCACCTTAGTCACTTCAGCAGGGTAAAGTTTTGTACGAACTTTAACCTGTAATTGAGTACCAGTTTTAGAAAATTCTTTACCAACGTAACCCATAGTAACATTTTTCTTCAAA
This sequence comes from Capillidium rhysosporum, assembly GCA_037055185.1. Lineage (NCBI taxonomy): Eukaryota > Fungi > Entomophthoromycota > Entomophthoromycetes > Entomophthorales > Capillidiaceae > Capillidium > Capillidium rhysosporum. The sequence goes on along the minus strand of JAWQFY010000650.1, from coordinate 5,729 downwards.
GTGGGGGAAGGGCATCCACTAGTAATTTTACCGGTTTCTTTACCTTCAAGGCTTAAGATAGCAGCATTTTCTATATTCTAGATAAATAAATGTAATTCTATAATGAACATAATACTTACCACGAGCAGGTGCACCATGTACTAATAATCCAACTCTTTTATGGGCGACTCCTTCTTTAACTTGAGCTAAGATCTTCTCAGCGCCTAAGAATCCACCTTCTTGCCTACAACGTTTACCTTAATTATAAGAGTTTTAAAAACCAATATGGCGCATAAAAAGTACCGATAGTTCATAACAACGTAGCTTCAATAGGCGAAATGGCTTCGTTAAGATCGTGTCCATATAAGCATAAACCAGCTTCTAATCTCAAACTATCACGGGAAGCCAAACCGGCCATTTTAATATCGGGGTTCTCCAATAGAAGCTTAGCTAACCTTACTGAATCAGAATGAGGAACTGAAGTCTAAAAATTACAAATGTTATAACTATTTAAACTAATTTGAATTTACTTCAGATCCATCTTCGCCGGTGTAACCAACACGACCAACGTGACAATCGATACCTTTGATGGATAATGGACAGCCAGTCATGAAGTTCATATTTCTAAAGCCATGATCAATCAATTGCTGTAAACCAGCAGGAGCCTTCGGACTTACAGTTTGAAAAAAATTGAGCTTTCTTAAATGAAATGTTACCTTGTAATGCCAAAAGAGAGTGAGTTTCAATAACGTTTACATCAACATCACCACTTTTATTTTGAAATTCTTTAAGTTGAATACGAATATGAGCTAAATCTTTATCAGCACAGCCGGCGTTTGAAATGACGTACAAATGATCGTGCTTACTTATAACTGTATCGTCGATAATGCCACCATTCTTATTGGTAAATAAGGATAAACTTGCATGTCCTGGAGCTAAACCTTCAATATCTCCAACGACCAAACTTTCAATGAACTTTACTCTATCTTTACCAATCCACTTAATATTTTAATAGTTAGTACAGCTGTTACAATTCGACTTAATTACCTAGTTTGTAGCATATGGGATACATCAAATATAGAGGCGTTTTTTCTTGTATGATGATGGGATTCTATGTGACTTAAATCGCTGTATCTAATAGGCAATAACCAATCAGCAAATGGCACTATCTGGCCTTTCTTCTCTACATGGAAATCGTACAATGAGGTTTTCTTGATATCTAAAAAATGAGAAAAACAATAGTTTTGAAATTTTACTAGACGATTCGGAAGCAAGTTCTCTACTAATTAAAGCTCTTGTATTGAATAAGTTGCGTAAGCTGTTGCTCTTGACGATATTCCTGGATAAAACTGATAACATTGTGTTTGGAGAGGAGAATAGTAGAAGGTAAACTTTATAACTTTTCGTCATTAATTTAATTCCTCATCAGTTTCGGTTCATATTGGGAACTGGATCACCTGATATTTTTTCTTACAGAATAAAAATTGTGCGAGATGTCGATTGACCAACAGGAAAATTAAATTATCTCTTGTCATGTGTACAAATTGCAGAGCAAAAAAGAGATGGTTTGATAAGACAAAAAAAACTCAGGATTGTAAGAAGTGTGTGTATTTTACTTTTTATAAAAATATATTTAAACTTATAAAAATGAATGTTGCTATTTTAGAGTACAAAGTTATCGTTGGAATTTTTGCGCGGATAAACGCGCCAAAAAGATACCCAATAAAATCAAGAGTTGTTTCGTTTCAATAAATAGAAAGCTTAAGGAGTATCAAATATCTCTCCAAAACATTCAATTTGTATGTTTATAAAAAAGTATATGGCATATTACAGTATTAAATAATTATCGAAAACAGTATATGAAAGTACAACTTTTAAATGTAAACGTTATCCCTACATTGTCTTATCCAAGTCATATAAGTTTCCTCAGCTCTTTAAATCACAATTTAATAAATTTTTCTTAGATTTATTTTTATTTTACTCCCAAAATGGTACACCTTAAAAGATATTACTATTTTTCTAACTTTACCTGATAAACCTTCACCTACTGCATTACAGATTGCAATTGGTTGCGAAGTCAAAATTCCGTTAATTTTAATAATTTGACAAAAGATTGTATATTTTGGTTGGATTGATTTGAATTTCACTGATATTCTCGCTGCGTAAAAATCCGAAAATTATATTGTTTTGTTTGTGATCATTCACACTCATCTTCCCATTCTACCTTAAGTGAAGCTTTTAACAATAATTTCACTATTTCTATACTCGTTTATCAACTCAACTTTATGTGAAAAGGTCTAAAATCAATCATAAAGCTCGACAATGATACATGTATATCATTTAATATCCCTACATTAAGAAAGAAAAATGAGTATATTAGATCAGAAAAGTCTAACAACTCCAACAAAAAGTTTTTTTCAAAAATAGAATCGCTGAGCGAATTTAACCTAATCGATTACGAAAACTGAAATAATTGATGAAGGGATACTTAATAATCCTAAGTTGGGTGCTGAGCATCCAAGCCGGGAACAAATTTTATTATGATGATAAACCATGTCCCGAGAAATCCGACAAATGTATGTACAAAGATGTATCCTACGGAGTAGAAGATCCAAATGTACCATTCTGTTGGAAGGAAATGTACAACGGCTGGATATGTAAACCACCCAAAGGAGACAAATGTTCTGGTACTTATGTAGATTTAAGGGATTGTTATCCAACCATACCTACTTGCCCACCCGGTTATTATACACCATGTAAGACAACTTCGGGCGCTACTTTCATTGCTGGTGACTATAAAGACAACAGATGTTGGGGTAAGTCAGATGATGGGTCTTATACTTGTGGTCCAGTTAATAGAGAAAGTGGTCAGTGCTCTGACAATACTAAAGATATGGTCAACTGTAAAGTGCCTCCTATTCCAGACTGTCCACAAGATTCTAACGTTAAATGTAAAGCACCAAACGGAAATACATACACAGCTGGTAATTACGGTAGAAACACATGTTGGGGTAAGAACGGTGACGAATATACCTGTCAACCTATAGATGATTTAACTGGATACTGTCCACCTTCTACAGTCGATATGACCAATTGTAAAGGACCAGTTAAACCTGACTGTCCACCAGATTACTTTACTCCGTGTACTACTAATGATGGCTCTGGTTACATTGCCGGTGATTTCGGTAAGAATACTTGCTGGTCCTTGGCTGAAGACAAAAAATCTTACAAATGCAATCCTTACGAGTTTTCATCAACATCATGTAAACCTGAGGAAAGAGATATGAAAGACTGTAAAGTTAAACCACCTACACCGCCCGACTGTCCTTCTAATCCCAACACGTTATGTAAATCACCGAAAGGTACTTTTCCTGCAAATAACTTTGGTGAAAACAGATGTTGGTCTAAAGATTCAGAAGATAATTATTACTGCTACCCTATTGATGCTACAACCGGTAATTGTAAAGATGGTGAAAAGGATATGGTTAACTGCAATTATCCTAATTATCCTCCTAGCTGTACCGAAGCCATTGAGAAAGGTGTATGTAGTACTTTGAATGGACAGGTCACTATAGATAACCCTGAAGGTAACGTATGTTGGGCGTATGGTTTAGACAAAGAGCTAGTGTGTAGACCTGTTGACAAACAAACCAACCGATGTACAAGCTATGAAGTAAATATCGACAACTGTGAAGTAACTGAATGTCCCCTAAACGAATCTACCTGCTCATACAATGGAAAAACCTATCAATTCTTGGATACAAGCGCACCTGTCTGTTGGTCACCTACTTCTACAGCCAATTTTTACAAGTGCCAACCTAAGATCAATGACAAATGTCCGCGAAAATCGATCGATATTGATACTTGTGATAGACCACAGCCTATCTGCCCATCGGTAGTAGATACCTGCGAAGTCAACGGCAAAGTTTACCACTACTTCGACCAGGACGCACCACCATGCTGGGAGCAGCAATCTTCCGGCTGGAAGTGTAGTGACTTCGCCAACGGCTCTAACAAGTGTAAAGTCATTGAAAAGAACATCAAGGAATGCCCGTTACCAAACCCATCTCCGTGCCCCGACAAGTCCGACACCTGTTTCTATAACGGCAAGTCGTTCAATACCAACACACCCGGTGCACCTTCCTGCTGGATTAAGACTGAGTTCGGTTGGTCATGTGGAGAGAAAGCATCTGGATCGAATCAGTGCTCCAGCTATTACAAAGATATCACTACTTGCTTCCCAGCTGTTGACTGCCCCAAAAAAGGTGATAAATGTCAAGACAGTAGTGGTCAATCTTTCGAATTCGGCAACACCTCGGCTCCTAAGTGTTGGTCACCAAATGCTTCAGGTCCATGGAAGTGTATAGATACTGTAGACAAAAAATGTTCTTTAGAAGCTGTAAACATAGAAAGCTGTAAGCTACCGCCGCCAGTTGACTGTCCTAATGAAAATGACACCTGTTACTATCAGGGAAGTCCATTTACTCCAGTAACACCGGGTAGACCACAATGTTGGGCACCTTTAGGACCTGGTCTATGGTTATGCACTTTACCCAATCAAGCTGGTGCATGCCCTACCGACTATACTTCGCTTAAAGAATGCCCCATCCCCGAACCTGCAACTTGTCCTACAAAAGAAGATCAGTGCACATACAACGGAAACACGTTTACACCAGTTACGCTAGGTAGACCGGAATGTTGGAAAAAAAATGGATCTACATGGACTTGTAATAACCCAGAGCTAGGTCAGAAGTGCTCTATCGACTACGCATCGATGACTACATGTAAGTTGATTCCACCAAAGCCTGATGTGTGTCCTGGTGAGAAAGATGTGTGTGTGGTTAACGGTAGACCTTTCACCCCAGTAACACCTGGTAGACCAAACTGTTGGAGAAATATCGGCTTTGCCTGGATCTGCCAAGGTAGCGAACAGGAAGGTAACTGTCCTACCGATTTCACATCTTTAGACAAGTGCGAATATCCACCTCCACCTCCACCCAATTGTCCTAAAGCTATCGACGTATGTATGTATAATGGTAAGCCATTCACACCAATACTTCCTGGTAGACCTGAATGTTGGAAGAAGAGCGGGCTAACCTGGACGTGTGATAACCCTGCTCAAGGACAGAAGTGTCCATCTGACTACTCATCGATGACAGACTGTGGTTTCCCACCATCACCTAGCGAATGTCCAAAAGAAACCGATATATGTTTTATAACCGGTAAACCATTTACACCTATAACACCAGGCAGACCTGAATGTTGGAGAAAGACTGGTTTTACTTGGATATGTACCAATTTAACAATCGGCGGAAAATGTCCGTTAGATTTTACACCCTTGAAAGACTGTCCATTCCCTCCTCCTCCTCCTGAATGTCCTAAAGCTGTTGATGTATGTGTGTATAATGGTAAGCCGTTCACACCAATACTTCCCGGTAGACCTGAATGTTGGAAAAAGAATGGACTAACCTGGACCTGTGGTAATCCTGCTCAAGGTCAGAAATGTCCTTCTGACTATTCATCGATGGCAGACTGTGGTTTCCCACCACCACCACCTCCTGGAGACTGTCCTAAGGAAACTGATACATGTATCTCCGCTGGAGGAACTTTTACACCTGTAACACCAGGCAGACCCGAATGTTGGAGAAAGACCGGCTTTACTTGGATATGTACCAATTTAACAATTGGCGGAAAATGTCCGTTAGATTTTACACCCTTGAAAGACTGTCCATTCCCTCCTCCTCCTCCTG
>JAWQFY010000649.1:0-24196 GCA_037055185.1 Capillidium rhysosporum | reverse complement strand
GAAATATAACTGACTTTGAAATATTTACCAACGTTTAGAAACAGCACATTTCCTTTAAAGACTATTACAAAAATATGGTTAATCTTTTTATTAACATTTGTTTATCCCTAGTTATTAGTGATGAATTTTTTAGAATTCAAATTTTGGTCAGTACAATTTATTTATAAATAGAAAATAAAATAAAATTATAAAAAGAAAATGCAGTCAAAATTACAATAGTTACAATATATTAAGTTAGGAGTAAACTATATATAATGAACAGTATTTGCCCCCTAGAAAAAAAATATAAAGGAGAATTAAATACTGCTTAGCTAGCACTACTATACACTTTTTATCTTATATAATTGATAAGATAACATACTTTAGTTCAGTTAAAGTAGAAATTTTAATATTGATTAATTAGCTTTAATGTAAAAGCTAACTGTATATCAAGTTTATGTTTATATACATTATAAAAAATTAAATAGTTTTAGCTATTAGGAAAGAAAAAAGAGAAATTATATAATATATATACTCTTATATTAATAGAATTATAAATATATATATTTTGTATTATTAAAAAATATTCCAAGCTAAAATTTGCTAAAATTAAAAATTAACTAAAGTTGTATATTTAAAAAGTATAGTTACTACTTTTAACATTAGCAAAATAATAGTAAATAAATATAAAACTAGTATAAATTATAATATTATATAAATAAAAATAGAAAATAAAGTAAAATTACCAATATTTAAAATATTAAACTTAAATATTATATTAATTAAAAAAATATTTTTATAAATTTAAAAATTAATTTTATAGTATTTATAATATAACTATTCATATATATAATAGTAATACTAAATATATATAAAAGCTTATTTTTTTAAAAAGTTTAATAATAAAATATTGTAGCTAATACTAATTTATTATAATAATAATAATAAAAGTATTTTCAAGTTGTTATATATACTATTTTGAGATTTATTACTATAATAATATAATATAAATTAAAATTTTAATAGTATATTAATATAATATTAATATAATTATATATTATAATAAATTTAAATTAAAAAATAATAATTAACAATATTTACTATATAAATATACTAATAATAAATTTAAGCTAACTATTATAAAAAATACTAAAATTATTATATATTAAAAAATAATACTATTATATAATTATAAATATAACTAAAGTAAAAAAGCTTTAATTTTTAATTTTTTAAATATAGTTTAAAAATATAATATAAATTTACTAAATATAATAAAATAAAACTAAATAATATTTAAACTAAAAAAGTATAAAAGCTTTATTTTAATTTTTAAAAAGGAGAAAATATAATGTAAAAGTATATTAACTAATTATTAATATTGTTTAAATTTTTAAAAATTATTGCAAAAATAAATATAAGCTTAATAAATATAATAAATATTTTATTTTTAGCTTTTTAGCTAAAAATAAGCTATAATTATAAGTTTAACTATATAGTTAATTACAATTTAATTTAGCTTAGTAGTTTAAAATTAACTTTTAAAGTATTTTTATAAAATAAATAATTAATTTTTTAATTTATATAAAATAATAATAATATTAATATTTATATAAATTTTCTTAAAAAGGTAAAAAAAACTATTAATTAATTATAATTTCTATTTTTTTAGTTTTTATATAGCTATTTTTATTAAAAACTATATATAGTATAATTTAAACCTTAATTTAGTAAAAATATATTATAAAAGTATTAGCTTATTTTTTTATAGTAGAAAAAAAATACTAATAGTTTATTTTTATATTATTAATATTTAGTAAAATATTAGAAAATCTATATAAATATATATATTTATTAAAAAAACTATTTTATAATATTAATATACTACTAAATTTATAATAATAATAATAATAAAAAAGCTTATAATAGTAATTAAAATTTTAGTATATATTTTCTACTTTATAATAAGTATTCATTCATTAGTAGCACTTACTCTTTAATTATATACATAAATAATTTTTAGTAAAAGTTACTAAACTATAATAAAATATTACATTTTATATTTTACATTTTACATTTATTTTTTATAAAATAAAATTTAAAATTTTTACTAATTATATCAGCTTTATTTTAAAATTTTTTTATTAAATAAAACTTTCTAATTAAAATTATATATATATTTATTTATTAAAATTACCTAGTAAAAGTAAATCTTTATAAGTTTTAAAATTTACATTAATATTTTAGATACAATATTAAAAATGCTTTATAGAGTATAATAAATTTTAAAAAAGAATTTAAAGTAAATATTTAAATAATAATTAGCATCCTAAGGATTTATAATCTCTTCCTTTTTTTAAGTTTTTCTAAATTTCTTAAAAAAATAGCTATTCTGTTTTTATGTGTATTAAAATACTATTGCTAGCTTTTTCGTATTATTTAGAACATGACAGTAGCGTTTGTTCTTTTCTTAATCTCTACATTAGTGTCGGAATTTAAGTCTAAAAGCTTAGTTTTAGATATACTTTTAACATTACAAAAAGCTTTTCAAGCTAAAAATTCTTGATTAGGCTTAAATCAAAAAAAAGTAAATATTGACTTTTTAGTAAATTTTCCTTTAAGCATTTGACATGTGTATTTAGCTAAGTTGACAAACCGCTAAGCAATTTAAGGGTGCCCTATATCCGAATCACAAGTATAAAATTACCAGGTATTTATTTGAGTCTAAAAGGTGCTAAGTGTTAACAAATAAGAGATAAAACTGTAACTGGATCAAAATCAGCTGACATAATTTAGTAGGATTGTATTAAAATTAATAATTTTTTTTTGGCTATGCTAAGTTATATGTGACAGAGAAATGTAAAATATTTGTGGCTAAGAGGCCCTAAATAGATGCTGAGAGAATGGGCTAAGATATAAAAACTAATTTAGTTTATGTGGAATAAAAATAGTAATATATATATATTCTTATAAAGTAGATATATATATATTTATTTAGTAAAAGTTTTACGGAGATGCTCGATCATTTACCTAACACTCAGAAGTTGATTTCATACAGTCAGCTCTTTGTGAAAAATGTGTCTCCTGTGGGTGAAGGACAGTGGCAACAAGAGGTGAACCCGGGGTGTTACATAATATGAAAGAATATAATTTTACTAGTCATGTAAACGTTTATTATACTTTGGATCCAAACATATATATGTATTATATTTAGTATATGTAGTTTTCTTATAAACTCAATAACAGGTAAAATTAAACAATATATATATATTATTTATTTTAATAAGTAATTTAGTAAGGGAATGGATTCTCCATCGGAGTTTTAGAATCAAAAAACTTGTCTAAAACTTCTTGAGTAATGGCATTGCGACGCTAAATTATGAGTTAATAAAAGAATAGTGCGTTTAACTTACTTCTTGGAAAGCTGCAACAAATTCCTGTAAGACAGCAATACAGCGTTGCTTAAGTGCACCAGTAGTTAGCCTACCGGAACGATATTCCTAATACACGTTAGTTACTAAAAAATTAAATTTGTACTTCAGCCAAGTTTGCTAACTCTTCATCATCTTCTAGGAAAAATGATAGATATTGATAAGCAACATCAACATCAGGATTTCCTCCGAATTTCTGATGTTCTTCGATAGTAGCACCTCCACCAGAGAATGCATAACGATTAATCTTATAAATTTTAGCTTATATATTTAAAGTTATTACCTTATTCTTTATATGGCTTGGGGTATCGTTCATAAATATTGCTGAAGTTTGAACTGAAGCGCTCATCTTAGATTGAGGACCCTAAATAAATTAATTTTATAATCAAACTTAATAATATATAATACCTGTAAAGCTGGGAAGAATTTAGCGTGGATTAAAGCAGGCTTAGGATATTTTAACTTTTGAGCTACATCCCGAGTTAAACGAAAATAAGGATCCTAATTATGTTAAGTACTTAACTTTACAAATAAATTACTTGATCAATAGCACAAGGAATTAAACAGGGAATATCTGATTTAGTACCAAAAATGTGTGGGAACGAGTTAGAAAATGATGGAGCTGCTTGAATAGATACAAAGTGGTATTTTCCAACACAGTCCCTACATTTAAATTAATGCTGGAAATTCAAAATATAAAGTACGAATCATTGAAACCGAAAGTTGCCTTTGATGCATTGCTTGTTATACAACGAGATATCCTTAAAATGTTTTTATAAAATGCACCACTAAAATCTTGTTAAATTTAAACTAACCTAAATTAATTACCTAATATATTCGATGTCTGAAAAAATAAATGTTTTGTTAGGATTAAAACCAAAAGAAATAACATCTTTTGCATTTTCATAGGAGAATGCGTTACATTGTTCAACAGTAAGAGCAGGTTTAAATAAAAACTTTTCATCATCTGTAAGTTGGATAACTAAAGGCACATCAAACACATCTTGTAACCATCTACTCATGAAAAAAGAAACATATATAAGTTAAAAAATTATTAAAATACTCTGATAAATTACTTGCAAAATACAAAAGGAACCATATGTCCCAAATGCATACTATCACTACTAGGACCACGGCCAGTGTATAAAAAGAATGGTTTCTTATTTTCAACTCTATCTAAAATTTTATCTAACTCACTTTTAAGAAAATTAGCTTATATAAATAAATTAAACTACCGGTGTGAGAAAAAAAGACCACGTCTCAAAAAAATATGTGGTTTGTGTCCAGTTATCCTAGTAAATTTTTCTAATAAGGCATCGTCAATTTTCTTAGTGCCAAATTGATTAATAAGTTTGTTGTAATCGATTGCTTTTTGTTGACCATCTTCGCCAACACCACCTTCGACTTCCCAGGGTGTAACCTTCTGCTCAACAGTAATAGCTTCTCCTAAGTTAGCGTCTTGTAACTTAACAGCTAACTGCTCGTCGTTAACTTTGCTATCTGCAGCTCGCTTTTCGTGTTCACTCACCATTATTTAGTTTACGAAGTTGGTTATCGTTTTTGCTTAAATACATGAATTTTGTTAAATCAACTTGGTGAGTCATAAAAACTAAAATTTTAAATCAGCCACGTAACCATAAAAAAAGATTAAAGAGTAAACTTGCAATTAAACAAAAAACTTATAAATGAAACGACAGTTGCTTCGCAAAAAATATTGCTGTATTCTATACGTCTAACTTTTATAGAGATTTAGTAAATATATAAAAAAATAATAAACTTTGCAAACGAAAGTTTATGACTGTTCTATACTCATCTATTTTAATATTAGTCATTCGATTTTTTTGGTTAAGCATAAGATATATTTTAAATTTGATGTATGATAATTCTTGTCTAAAACTTATAAAATTAAAAGTTCATCAAAGGTGTAGTTACTAAGTTCATAAAAAACATAATATCTATAATACAAGATATATGAGCTTTTTGATCAACTACAACGCCAGTTCCAAACCATTTTTTCAGATATAGTTATAATAAAAGTTTAAACCAGATCTAATAATAATATCTTTTTTATAAGTAAATTGAAGTTACTATTAAAACTAAGTATATTTATGTCTTGTATTATATGTAACTTAATTTTTTATTAACATATACCTGTAATATATTGATTTATTTGTTCCACTTATTTTATATAAATTAATAATTATTTAAAATATTTTTTTATTAATTAATTACTTAAAAATAACTATAATTTAGCAATAAATAGAATAAATTTAGTTTATATTTAAAATTTAAGTTACTATATATTAAATATTAGATATATAGTATCTATAGTATAAAATATAAAACTGACTTAGCAGTATATAATTTAAAATAGCAATTATATATATTTTTTAAAATATTCTATATTATTCTAATAGTTAAAATAAACTTTAAAATTTTAATTTTAACAAGTTAATTATTTAGATATAATTAAGTATAAATTTTGCTTAATAAGTTAATAACATTATTATTAACTATTTTAAAATAAATAAATGCAATAGTTTTAGTTTTAATTATAATTTTATAAATTATTTAATAGATAATTAATAGTTAAACATATAAAATTTTAGTATAATAATTAAGATATTTTCTTTTAATTTAACTATTTAATTAAACTAAAATATATATAAAATAAGCTGCTTACTTATTTATTATCTATATTTAAATCTTTTTAGTATTAAGTTAACTTTTTTTTTCTACTTATTTTATTATTTCTTTTAGTAATATTTTAGCTATTTATTTTATTTTTATTTATTATATAAAAAAAGTATTTTTTAAAATTTTTGCTTAAATAAAAAATAAAAAATAATTAATAAATTAACTATTTTTGTTATTTAATATTCTTTTTATTTATTTTATTATAATATTTTATCTACTTATCTTAAATCTATCTATATATTTATAACATTTTTAAATATAATATCTAGCTACTTAGGTATAATTACTCTAAGCTTTTTAAAAAAAAGCTATTTATAAAATAATTATTATATAAGTAAACTGCTACTAATTATTCAAATATTAGCTAGTATAATAGCTTTTAATTTTAGCCTTTTTAAAGTATTTAGTAGTTTAGTATACTTTTAATTTAAATTTATATTAACTAATTTAAGTAAAAAAAATTTTTTTCTATATAAAATTCTTATTTTTAATTTAAAATTATAATACTTAAATAATATACAAATTTATAAAATAAAATAAGCTAGTTATATTTATATAGTAAATATACTAGTAAAAATCTAAATTTATAACTATTTAAATTAATATATTTAATTATATATTAAGAAGTAATATTATTATATAATTAGTAATATAATTAAAATATATTTAAAGTATAAAAAATATTAAATACTTATATTAAATATATTTATAATTTTTAAAATTTAGTTAAAAGATGTAAAATATAATATAATATTAATATACTATAAAATGCATATTTTTATACTTAAGCTATTTTTAAATTTAATAGTTAAAAATAAAAATATATATTAATTTAATATAAAAATTATAAAAATATAAGAATATTTATTTAGTTTTATATATATATAAAATTATAAAATTCTTAGTATATTTTACTAAAAGTTATTTAAAATTTAAAAAAAAAGTTGTTTATTATAAAAAATAAATAATATATTAAAATTTAAAATAATTATTAAGTTTTTATTATATAGTTAAACTAAATATAAAGATTTTAATTATTTATTAAATTAAATTTTAAGTAAAAATAATAGCTTTATTTAAAAATAAGTATTTTAATTTTTTTATAAATTTAAATTAAAAGTAAATACTTTAATTATTATAAATTTATATTATATTTAAATATATTAATTCTATTAATTAATTTAGCTTAATATTGCTTTAAAATTTTAAAATATACTAAAAAAATAAAAAATAAAAAAATAAATTAAAAGTATAAAAACATATATATAGTATATTAATAATTTATTTATAAAAGTATTAAATAAACCTTAAAAAAATAGTTTTTACTAAATATTACAAAGTAAATAAGCTTATAATAAATATTATTTTAAAAATAAATTAAGCTACTAGCAAATTAAATAAAAATATATATATATTATTATATTAATAAATTTTTTAATAAAATAACTTTTAATAAAAACATATTATTAACTTAATTTTATAATAAGTAAAAAAATATTAATAATATAATATTGAAATTATAAAATATATAAGCCTAAAATGCTAGTTAAAATAGTATAGTTTTATTTTAAACTATAGTATATTTAAAATTATACTATAATATTAGTATAAATCTAGCTCTTTTAAAATATATTTAATTATAGTAATTTATATATTTTTTATCTTATTTTTATATTATTCTATTTATTTAGTAGGTATAATATAAGCTATTTTCTTTTATTTTTTTATAAATTTAATATAAATTAATATAAATTAATATATATATATAATAAACTTTAATAATAATAAATATAGTATATATTTTAGTAATAATAAATAATATATAAATTTAATTGCTAATATTATAATATTATAAAAAAAGGTATAAAATAAGCAAAATTCAAAATAAGTATAGCTTAATATATAAATATAAAAAACATATATTCAACTTAAATTTTAGTAATAATACTTAAAAACATAATTTTTAGTATGTTATTTATATATTATATATATAAAGTATAAGCTGTTATAAAGTTAAATTAATTATATATTTAAATACTTAATAGAGTATAAAAACTAAAAAATAAGTTATACTAAAATATATTTAAAATAAACTTTTAAATTAATTATTAAATTAAATAAGTTATATATTTATATTTTATTAATAATAATAATGTTTTAAAATTATTATAAGTGCTAATATAAAAATAAGATAATATAATAGTAATTAAAAATTATAATTTCCTTATTTAAATTAGTAAAATTTAAGCATAGCTTTTAATAGAAATATAAAAATACATAATATTAATATTATAAAGTATTTTAACTAATAAGTTAAATTTTAATCTTATTTTGTCTAATAAAACTTTATATTTTTTAAAATCTTAAGTTTATACTAAAACAATAATAAATAATTATCTGGCAATAGGTTTAGTGCTTAAAACTTATATACATATATATATATTTGTGCTTTACAATACATTTTATATATACATTGTATTGTAGCTTCTATTATTTACAGTGGAAATAGTAGTGGAAATAGTATAAAAATAATTAGTATGGCTTAAAAACTTAAGTTAAATTATGAATTTAATCAATACAGTTGGAAATATAAGCCAAGTTTAATGTTTTATACCACTTGATTTTTTTCTAAATTAAAATTTCTTAAAATTCTTAACTTATTGTTTTTACATCTTTATATAATTTTAAAAATGTATCTTTTTAGGATTCATATGGTACTAAGTTAAGTTAAAAAGTAAAAATTACAAAGCTGGCAAAATTAAGCTTGAATATAAAATTTCTAATACCAAATTTCAATCAAAAATCATTTTTTTCCAATTTTTTTAAATATAAAAATTATGGAAATGTAATAAAAATTAGTAGTAACTTTTATAAAACCCTAGTCTAAAATAGCTAAGTAGGTAGTTAAAAGGTATTAATTTGGCAAAAAGTACTATTTGCACCGATTGAATGAGTCCAAGTACTGTTAAGAAGTGGTTAGAAAGGTGGGGAAGGCGGATTAGAAGGTTGAGTTCACAACGACAACATTCTAACTGTTTTTATTAGGGCTCAACTATCTAAGTTTATAAGATCAGCCTGTCCGTTAGCTTCCCTACCCTAAACAGAAAAAAAGTTAACTTTTTCAACTAAAAGCGTTAGTTACCTTGGAAGCTTCAAGTTCCTTCTGAAGTTGAACGTTCGTTTCTAAAGCTTCCCTTCGCTCCCTTTCCTTCTCTATAATAAGTTGGTGTTGTTGTTGGGTTAAAGCTAAGAGCCGAGTTAACTGGGAATCCTTAAGTTCAGCCTGTTTACAAATCCAACCAAAAAGCAGTTAGTCCCAATGCATCCCACAAACTCAAAAAAGATACCTGCTCGGTCAAACTTCGAAGCTTGGTCTCATACCGGTTCTTGAACAGTTTCTCGACGTAGTGCTCCTCGTTGGAGAGGTAGTTGGTGAACGTACCCTACAGCCAAAAAATCACCAAAATGTAAATTAGAAAGCTTACGTTAACGATGGGAGGTAGCTTAGGATCAGAACTTTCGGCAGAGTCGGCAAAGAAGGCGACAGTGGGAGTAAGCGTATTAAACTTATCCTCGTGGGTACCGTTCGTAGTGACGGGAGTAGAGATAGCGGTGGAAGGGAGGGTAGACGGTTTGTTACCGTTTCTTAGGCTGAAGTTGGATCCGTTGATAGCCTCCTTTTCAGTTTTCATTTCAGTTTCCTTTACCTTAGCCTAAACGAGAACAAGAGTATCTGTTAGCAAAGCTCTACCGAGAAAAGCAAGTACCAGCTTCAAAGTTTCCAACTCTTGGATGGTCTGTTGGTACTTGGTTTCTATTTCTTGAAGTCGGAGTTGGGCCTCGTTTGATTTAGATTCAGCAGTTGTGAGCTGGGCTTGAAACTTCTGGATCAGATGGTCCTTACGCCGTGTCAACTCTAAAACTAAATTAATGGGGGCTGTATAGAGAAAAAAATTACCTTTCTCCTGGTCTAATTTGGCGATAAAGTCCATCTTCTCTTCCTTATGATTCATATTAGCCGTCAACAGGTGTAGTGATTCGGTGTAGGGTATAGAGGTAGGCGCGAGCTGCATTAAAATATAAACCAATGATATTTAAATACAAAAGATTACCTGCCGTCTCAAATTTCTAACAAATTTGTCGCTCCGGTGCTCAAGTTTTGTAACTTGCGAGTTAGGTCGATGCCTTGATAAGGAATCATACTAAAAATCAAAGTTAGTGGGCGTAAAAATATGGGAGTGTTAGCTACAGTTTTAGGATCCACAGCTAAAGCGAGAAGTAACCACCGGTTGAGATGGTTGAAAAGAGGATCTAAAATATAACAAAGTGAGCCGATTACATTTATATCTAAAGGTACCAATATTAAGGTGCAAGGAGATAAATAATCCGATGAGTTGAGCGTTCATAGTTTGAAGGAGGTACTCAGAAGTCTGCGACTGCTGATTAAGTTTCTTCTGAACCAGCGTTAAAGTTTGTATCAATGTTCGGTGGAATCCGTGAATGACTTTGAACGAGTCCCTGGTTAAAGGGGTTTGAAAAGCGAGGGAACATGCTTGGGTAGCGGCAAGAAATTGATCCATGAGGACGTCTTGTGGCTCACTTTTGGTTTCGAGGCGTAACTGAGCTAAAGAGGTGGAAAGCAATTGAACTAGTGTGTTCAAAATTTCGTGTAACGGTTTGAAAGAGGCTAAGTTAGGTGGTATGGTGGAGACCCAAAAGGTTGCGGAGTTACCCAGGCTGGTTAGGTGTGTACGAATCTGATTGAGGCAGAACTCGATTTTTCGATAACAATCTTTAGCCTCCAATACATAATTAGGAAAAAATAAAATTGAAAATGCTACCTTTTGCGACAATTTGGACATATCCACTTTTAAAGTGGCGGTGAGGTGGGCATTGCGCTTCTCGGTGACTTCTTGGATAAGCTTGATACACTGGCTCAGTTTTTCAATACCGTCAATGACTGAAGCAAGGATAGTCTTGTCGGTAAGCTCCTAATAAATTAATATCATATTATGGACAAAGGCTGTAACGCTACTTTTAAAATCTGGGAGCAAGAATCCATTTTGGGATTGATGGTATGGAAGTTGGTCACAAGTTTGGCTTCTGATCGAATCGCTGCCTGGATATCGAACAAATTATCTACATCTTGTGAACTTATCAGAACAGAGGATGTGTCGGTCTTAGGTTGCAGACTAAAATTCGGTTGAGGTGGTGAGATGAAAAATAGGTACCTCTCAAGCGTAGACACCACTTGTTTTATTTCGGTTTCAATAGCTTCTTTTTGCTGCAATATAGTATTCATAGAATCGGTATGCTGTTTTTCGGATAATTCATACTTTTCCTTAAAACTTGTTAAAAATCCATTAAACAGTTTGCTATTTATGTACTTGTAATTTTTTTATATTAAGTTCTAACTCCTGATTGATGTGTTTAACCTCCGTTAAAGATAAGGAGTTGCTGGTTTGGTTCTCATCCAGCTCCCTGTAAAGGTTCTCTGTAAAAATAAGTATATATAAATTAATAGAAAAGTACCATTCTCTTGAATTTTATTTTGTAAATCAAGAGTAGCCGCATCCAACTGTACTTGAAGGTCCTGAATAACTTTTTTAGAAGAATTCGATAGCCAGTTTAATCCAGCTCCCTTCAATTCGTTTAGTTAGCTATTTTGAGGTAAGAATTACCTTTGTGCTAGAAGTTTGTAAACTGGATACTTTTCGAGTAAGTCCCACGTTATGAAAGTTTAAATTATCTAGCTCTTGCGATTGCTAAAAGTTAAAAGTTAAAAAAATACAATAAAAAGTTTAAAAATACTTGACGTAGTTCCAACTCCTTAGTTTTAAGCTCATCTAATAGTTTGGCGTTGTTGATCTGCTCCTAAAATTTAAATTAAGTTTATTTTGAAGATGAAATGAAAACACATTCTGGACAGCTTTCTTTAATATTGCGTGTTGTGCTTTTGTTCTAAACAATTAGATCAATTATTACAAAGTAGCTTACTTTGAAAACTCTTGCAGTAATCGCTGATATTTGTCTGCTAGCTCTTCTAAAGTTGTCACTCCTAACGGTATAAAAAAGCCAAAAACATTTAGAAAAATCTCACACCTTATTTAATATATAAAAATCGGATATATAGCTGCCATTTTATATAAATCTTTGTTAAAATTGTTTACCTCCTGAGTATATGGAACTCGATGCTGACATAACTTCTAATTTCTTGCTGGTTCAAGTCTAAAAGAAATAAAATAGAAATTAAAAGTCCCTTATTAATGATGTCATTAAATTGTAGTGACAGGACCGGTTAATAAAATAATATTAACCAACTTTTCACTAAGTTTAGTAATACGTCAGTTTCAGAAATAAATACGATTGAAATTTAGTGTCCATATTAAATTCAAATACCAGTCTTATTTGATCTACACTAAACAAAATCCTATTGGAGATAATTCAATATTTAGAAAGAAGGCATGTTTAAGTTTTAGTCAAACAGAATTAATGCTTTTATAATGTGTTTTTATATTATAACAATATAAGTGGTAAATTGAACTTTTTAAAAGAAACAAAAGATAATTAAATATTAGAGAAGGTAATAAAAATAAACCAAAAAGATCAAATAATATACTTAAGAAGATCGATAAGATGAACAAATTTATATTCGAAACTGTCTATATTTTTCAAAAAAACCAGGATGTCGAGTTCGATAACTATTAAGATATTTATGAGAAGTTAGATTTAAAATTAAGAAATTCAAAATGATAACTTTTATTGAAATGTTCAATGAGATTCTAGTAGATATATCTGAATAGTTAAATGAAATGCATGTCCATGTTATTGTTAAATAGATTAGGTACTTTTTAATTTATTTTAGGTAAATTTTATATCGATTTAAGTGATAAATATAATTTTTTAGTAATTCAGATTGTGAAAGCATAAATTTTATTTTAGAGAAAGTTAAGTAGCTAGATAAATTTATTTTTAAAACAATTTGCTCATTTGAAAATGAGTATGGGAGTGTCCAATTATTTCAATAATTTTACTGATTATAATAAAAGATTTGACGACCAAACTTATTTTGATAAACTATTAAGTTAAGATGCTGAAAAAATTAGAAAGTTGAAATATTCCTAAATAACCTTCACTTTAGATACAAAATGTGATGTTTCAAAGTTAGGCACACTGCTGTCTAATTTAAAATTGTCATCAACAAATTATTAACACTAAATTCGTTCTGATTATAAACCTATTTAGCTAAATCTTAAAAGTTTAAGTTTAAAGGTAGTTACGTTTGATAAAGAAAGTTTCAAGCAACCCAAACTACATTTCCAAATCTTAAAAGACTTAGTTTGGAAAGACTTTTCTAAGATTCCAATTTTAAAGATGTAAAAATAATTTATTAAACTTATGCATTTACAACGCCAACCTTTCTTTTATATTTCCTAACAGTTTAAATGAATGTTTTCTTAACACCAAAACTTTACATCTGTGCTGTTGTCTAATGCCTTTCACAAATTCAATTAAATACAGTTTTAAAACTATCCTGACGCCGATTTACTCGTAAAGTTATTAACATAATGCAAATTTTTTTTTATGCTAGATTAACTAATCATTTAGATTTGAATAATAGGAAAGCTAGCTTAATCACTTTAAAAGCACTTTACAAATTACCTATTGGTAAAATAAATATTCTTAATTTTATTTATTTAAAATTGCTTTGCAAACAAACTCATCAGCTCCTTAAAGAAAATATTTCAAACGGTCTTCATTCAACTTATTAATTTAAAAGTATATTGATATACAGGCTTGTTTCTAATGACTCCTTTAATTTCATACTTTAAATCAAGCATAATAAGGTGAATATTAATAGCCCTGTGACCTTCAGCCATGTCTTCTATGTATTAAACCATTATCGTTTTCACAGTATTTAAAGTTCACATATTTAATCAAGTGAACTATGCTCAAATTTCAAACGTACTCACTTTTTCACTTATCGCAAGCAATCTCCAATTTGAAATTTTAGTTTATCAATAATGGATCAAGCCTTATAAAATTTGCACTAAAGATATAATTATTTACAATCCAAAGACTAAAGATAATTTTAGTCTTTAATTCTCTACTTAATATATCTACTTCAAGGTAATAAGTTAACTACTTTAATTTAACTATGTAGGATTTAAATGTTTAAAATAAATGGTACTTTACTGTCAAAATGCTTTAATTATATTTTAGGATTTAAAAAGGTATTTTCTACAATAGATGTATATATTATGCTAACTAGATCTCATTAATTTTTTATCTCCCAATATATACTATTTATTTATCCCAAAATATAATTCATAAAATATATAAATGCTGATATAATATAGGGGTGAATATACATTTGTGTAAATGTAAATAAAATTTATTCACATTATTTACATTAATAACCTAATATATTTATATACTTTTTGCATATTTAGAAATATTTAAGATTTAAGAATTTAAATATTATAAAAAACAAACTAATTTATTTTAATAAATTAAAAATTAAAGGTACTAATTTATTAAACTGGATTAAAAAATTAAAGTAATATACAAGCTTTAAAATGATTTATCTACTTATTTAACTTATTAATTAGGTTTACTTTTTTATATACCAAATAAAGCATCTATATATATATTTATTATAATATTTAAAAAAAATAAGAAAATATATATTTTTATAAATATGTTATCTAACTTTAAATTAAGCTTTAATTAAAATAATATTTTATTTAGCTACATTAAATTTTATTTTAATATATATAACTATAAAGTTACTAGCTATAATATTATTATTAAAAATTTTATAATTTAGAAAAAACTATCTTATAATATTATAAGTATAAATTTTAGCTTAAAATAATATTTTCATTTAAAGTAAAGCTAAATTTAATTTTCTAAAAAATAAACAAAAAAATTTAAATAATAAAATTATTTTACCTTTATTTACTTTTATACTTTTTGTATTTTTTAAGCTCAATAGCTAATATACTAGCTTATAAAGAATTTTTATTAAATAAATAATATTTAAAAAAATTTATATTAAAAAACTGCTAAAAATTTAATATTATATTTAAATTTATAAAACTTAAAAAACTTTTCTTTAAGCTTTTTTTAAATTATTAGTAGTATATAATAATATATATATATTTTACTACTATTTATAATACTAAATATTTATAAATTACTGCTAAAATTTTTAAAAAGCTTATTAATAACTAAAATAAAAGAATTTTTTCTTTTTTTTACATTATAAGCTATTTTAACTATTTTAATTTTATTATTATTAGCTTTTATTATAAAAATAAAAATTTTAAAAAATTACTATTATTAATAATTTTCATATAATAATTAATATACTATTAACAGTATAGTTAAAAAATTATTATTTTTATTATTTTTAATAAATAAAAAAGCTAAAATTAGTATTTAAGTATATTAAAAAAATTTTTTTATCTAATTTAAAAAATTAGTCTTATTATATAAAAATAGTTTTAACTAAAAAATAAAGCTTATAAAATAGCTAAAAAAATATAGTTAGCTAAATAAACTATTAAAATTAATAAAATATTATTATAAGTATATTAGCAAAATAAATTTATATTTTAAAATATAAATCTAATATATAATATATATTAATTTTAAAAAAAATAGTTTATTTAGTACTTTATTTTAAAAAATTTCTAATTATTATTACTAGCTAAAATTTAAATTTAAATAATATTAAATTTTAAAAATAGAATAAATAAGCTTTAAAAATAAAAATATATATTTTTTAACTAGTTTAATTAATAATAAATTAATTAAAATTTATTATTTTTATCTATCTTAAAAAATATATAATTAATTAATTAATTACTTTTAAAAAATGCTAAATTTAGTTTTAAAAATTAAGGTAAAAAAATTAAGCTAATAAGTTAGTTAAAAATAAATAAATATTTAGTTACTTTTTATATATAAAAGGCTAATAACATTTAATATTAAATATTGCAATTTTAAAATTAATTTTAAACTAATTTTAATTATATTTTTTATTATTTTTATATATTAATTATTAAAAGTACTTTAATACTTTAATATATAAAAAAGTAAGATATAAAAAGTATATATATTTAAAGATTTTTTTATAAGCTTTTTAAATATTATTAAAATAAAATATTTTAGCTTTAAAAAAAAATTCTTTAATTTTTTATATAGTTATATATATATAATATTATATTTTTATTATATATAAAAAAATAGCTTTAAAAATTTTAAAATAGTTTAAAAAAACCTTATTATATAGCAAAATAAGCTAAGCTAATATAGCAATCATTAATATTTAAAGTATTATTTTAAAATAAAGTTTTAAAATACTTAAAATTTATTATTTATTTAGATTAAGTATAAATATACTAAAATAATATATATATTTTTATATTTGTTTACTTTTTAAATTATATTTAAAAAATGAAAATTAATTAGTTAATATTTAAAATAAAGCTTTAAATATTTTTAATTATATTTTCAGCTATATAACTATATTATTATATAGTATAATTTTATATATAGTAATTTTTAAAATTAATAGCTTAATTTTTTATAATTATAATTATATCATAAGTATAATATAAGTAGTAATTATTTATTATTAATTTTTAAATATATATTAATATAAGAAAATAACTTTGCTTTTTTTTCTTCTTTAAACTTTAATATAAATTATAAATAAAGCTTAATAATATTAGTTATAACTTTATATATTTTTATAATATTAGCTATTATAGCAAAAAAAAGTAATTTTAGAACACTATTTTTATTATAATATAATTTATATAAATATATTTACTTTTAAAAATAAATACTATAAAATTACTCAAATATTAAATAATATTAATATATATAATTAAGGATATTTACTATTAAAGCAGTTATATTATAAAATAAATATAAATAAATATAAGATTTAATAAGTTATATATATATATAAGTAGTATAATTTAACTTGTAAAATAAAACAATTAATATAAAAGTTATTTATTAATTAATAATATTATTAAATAATAAATAAATAATTAATTAGTTATTTAAAGACTATTTTTTATTAAATAAAAAAATAGGTATAATTATAAAAAATTAAAATAAAAAATTAATATAAGTAATAATTTTTTATTTTTTATTTTTTCTAACTAAATATAACTAGTATTAAAATATAAAAAGTTAAAGTTATATATTTTAGAAATATTCTAGATTTTCTTAATTTTTAAATAATTTAAAAAAAGTGTAAAGTTTAAGTTCTTTACTAAATATAGAGTTATAAAAGTAATTATAATAATAGTAAGGTATTAATATTATAATTTATATTAGTTTTTAAAATTAAATATAAAATTAATTAAACTAAATTAAACTAAATTAATTATTAAATAAATACTAAAATAATTAAATATAAATAACTATTTTTTTAATATTATAAAAATTAATTACTTTATAAATATCTGTAAAAATAATAAAAATATAAAATTTTAATTATTTAGAAAGTAGTTAATTATATATATATCATAATAGTATTAGCTAAGTTAAAGTATAATAATAAATAATAAATTGTTTTAAAAAAGGGTTAAAATTATTAGTATTTTACTTATTAGCTTATTTTAATAATTTTAAATATTAGTGTAAATTATATATATTTAATAGTACTAGTTATTAATTTGGTTATTAAATTATACTTAAATTTATTAATATTAAATCTACTTTTATAATTAAAATTTATAGCCAATTTCTGAATTTTTATAAAAAAGCTATAAGTTAAATTTATTGAGCTTTATAAAAATATTTAAGTAATTTCAAATACTATAAATGAAATTAAAAATGAGAACATAATAAACAAATTTGATTTATACCAAAATATATATATATATATGCTAAAAAAAGAAATTTTATTATAGAATAGATGGAGTATTAGATAAATATATTAAAAATATAACATTATACTCACTTAAAACCTCAGTTAAATGTTTAAGAGATATACTTTATAAATTGTTTTTACTCTTCAAAAATTCAATATATCCTTAAATGTATACCAATAAACATAAGATACTATATGTGTATTTGTAATTTGAAGCTTATTTACTTAAAATTAAGTAAAATTCAAAAAAATGATCCAAGCTATTCTTTTCCCTGTTCAAGCCATTTAGCATAATTTTCCAAACGTTCGGAATTCTCATTATCATCAGCAGCAGTAGTTTTCTCATATTTTGTACCATCGTAAATAGTTGCACTAACTCTGCGACCTGAGAAGAAACGACCGTTCATCAACTGAGTTATAAATAAAACTGGTGTGTATAGTGATGACTTACTTTAATACATGCCAAAGCGGATAAAGGTTCTTTGAAACGAACGGTACATGCACCCTCCTTGGATTTCTAAAGATAAATTAGAAAATGAAAAGTAAATTAACAACATCATAAATAACGACATTTGTGACTTCTCCAACTTTTTCACATTCGGAACGAATATCTTCTTTAATTTCAATTAAAAGGGTAGGATCTTTCTAAAATAATTTTAACAAAGTTTGTGAATAAAACTTACATCAATTTCCTCAGGAGTGAACATGTACTTCAAAAGTACAACTTTTTGATAACGCTCCGAATTAGATTTTTCTTCCTTCTCGAACCAATCGAGTTGTCTAATATTCCAATAAGTATATGATAAAAAAATCATTCACTTTTCTTGTTGACTGATACGCATTTTTTTGGTCTTAGAATCCAACTTGTTGTACTTTTTGTCATCAGAATTGTTGGTAGATTCTTTTTTAATAAATTCGGCCTAAATTGTTAATATACTATTTGCTTGTTAATTATTACTCTTTGAACCTTCATACTACAACCGGAAAGTGCTCTCAACTGAGTATCATCCAAAAGTTGTACAGCGAGATCAACTGATTCTTCTTTTAAGTAGGTTATCAAAGCGTCACCTTTGCATAGTCCCTCTTTATTCTGGTAGATCTTAATCTTAGGTAGTCCTTAAAAACGGTGTGAGCTGTTACAGCTGGAGGTCAGCTGCGATGTTACCTGTGGTGAAATCGTTCATGAATAATCCAAATTTTCCAAAAGTCTCTTTCAACTCATCGGTGGTTACATCTTTTGGGAGACCAGAAACATAGACTGACGAATTAACTCGCTGTTTGGGCTGGTGTTCTTGTCCAGTTTCTCTTTTCTCACGCTAAAACTATATGAATATCATATTGGCATCCAATTTTTACCTTGCTTTTTTCTTTTACAATTGGCTTAGGCTCGATAGGCTCCTAAAAATGATTGTCAGTCGTTGTGAGTTCTACAAATTTACTTGAGATTCATGAGAATCGTAAATAGATTGTTGGCTTTGTACAAGATCCTCATCATACTAAAATATTAAGAGCAAAATAGAGCCAAACAAAATACCATTGGGAACCAAGCCTTGGTTTTTTCATCATATTCGTATTTAATTTGGTCTCGTTGATCTATGTAAAACCAAGTTCTAGAAATAGGGTTCAGTTGTACATCATGATCTATAGTTTTTATCTCTTCCTCGCTCGTCTTAGGCTGAATTGTATACACAGCTTTCGGTTTTTCGTCTTGATCTAGATTTACAACAGGTTTTTCCGACATTTTAGTTTTGTAAAAGTTTATTTCGTAAAGAAAAAGAGAACATATTTTGAAAATTTATAACCTGAAAACATAAGTCAATTTAGTTCAAAAATAGTCAGCTGTACTAGCTTAACAATAATTAGCCTTGATTAATAGAGAAAATAAAATGAATGTATTTATATGCATATAGTATCTTTCCTTAATTTAATACTAACTATATTATTTCTTATATTTTTGGGTATAGTTATTGGAATATTATTACTTTATGAACTTTTATTTGATGTTAGTTTCTTTTTAAAAGTTGATAAATATATAATTAGTAATCATATTAAATGCTTGTTTAAGATTAAACTAAGTATATTTATCACAGGTTTTTTGAGATCTATGCTTATATTTATGCATCGTTAAGTTTCTAAAGTATTTTTATTACTCTTTTGGGTTTATAATAGCTTTAATAAATAATTGGAAATTTTTAATAGCTGTTGTACTTAACAAATATAATCTTTAACTTCCAAGAAAACTGTAAAAGATAGAAAACTGAGAAATAGAGAGAACACTATACAAATAAAGTAGTGAATTAAATAATATTGTGGAGTTTTTTGTGTAATTTCTAGTACAGCTTAGTAGTAAATTATATGCTATAAAAATAGTAGATTTACTTTTCCATTATTTAGAAAATGATGCTATTTTAAAAAATAAAAGTTATATTATAATTCTAATTTAGAAGAAAAAAAAGAGTAATATAGTAAGAAGTGCAAGTACTAAAAAAATAAAAATAATAAAAATATATTAGTATTTTTTACCTTTTTTATATATTTTAAAGATTTTATATATTAAAGTATTTATAATATAATTTTTATATAAAAATAAATATCATATTAAGTTGCATTTAATAATAGTATTACCTTAAATAATACAGTATTATTTATCAATTATATATTAGTATTGCCAAAAAGTATAGAAAGTTTTTTATATAATGTTTCTAAATATGCAATTAGTAGCTTTTAAAAGTAGTTAGTTTTAATTTTAAATACTAAATTATAAAGTATTTACTTAATAAAATCAGGTAAATACTAAATAAAAAAATGTTATTTTTTTGCTTTTTATATATTAAAAAGCTTATAACTTTTAATAACTTTTAATAAAAGCTATTAAAAAAGTAAAATTTTTAAAAGAAATATATATTATATAGTAGAATATATATTATTTTTATTAGTATTATATATTTTAAAAGTTAAATAAATTAAATTTAAAACTTTAAATATAATTTATTTAAATTATAATATTTTTTTATTTACTAATTATAGCTTTAGCTTTTAATAAATATTTATAAGTTACTTTAGCTTAAATTAACTATTAAACTTTATAAAGCTAAATTTAAAAAAGGTAAGTACTAATAATATAATTTTATACTTTATTAATATTATTAAATAAATTATAATTTTTATAATATATATTTAAGTAAAGTTTAAAACTTTAAGCATTTTTAATTAAATTAAAATTTAAATTATAAGTAGTATAAAGATTATAACTTAATATTAATTAAAATTTAATACTACTAATTTATAAATATATAGTATTAGTAAAGTTTTAAATGTTATAATAAAATTTTAGTTTTTATTTAATAAAAAAGTAGCTTTAAATATTTTAAAAAAAGTATATTAGATTTTTTTATAAAATAAAATAAGTTAAATTACTGCTTTAATTATTTTATAATTTAGAATAGTAATATAAAAGTAATATTATATTTAAGTAAATATAAAATTATTTTTTATCTATATATTAAAAAATAAAAGTAATTAAATATAGTTTAAAAACTTAATATAATAAAAAATAAAATAAAAAAAATAAAAATTTTAAATATTATAAAAAATAAAAAAATAAAAAATCTTTTAATTATATATATAATTAAAATAATATTTATAATAAAATAAAAAAATAAAAAATATACTAATATTTATATATAAAAGTAAGTTTAATATTATAATATTATTAGCTAAAATAAAAATACTTAAATTAATATATAATTAAATAGTAAACTTATTTTTTAAATAAAATTAATATAATAAATTTTAAATTTTTATATAGTTTTTAGAATTTATTATTATAATAGTTATTATTAACTTTAAGTTATTTAAAGTAGTTACTTATTTATATATTTTTATTTTTAAATTTTAGTATTATTATTAACTACTTAGTAGTTTAGTAAATAAATAAATAAATAAA
The DNA here is from genome assembly GCA_037055185.1 of Capillidium rhysosporum. Lineage (NCBI taxonomy): Eukaryota > Fungi > Entomophthoromycota > Entomophthoromycetes > Entomophthorales > Capillidiaceae > Capillidium > Capillidium rhysosporum. The sequence continues at coordinate 2,244 of JAWQFY010000649.1, read as the reverse complement.
TAAATAAAAATATAAAAATATTGTATTAATTAGCTAAATTTATTAATTATTTATATAAATAGACTAAATTTAAAAATAAAGCATTTTTTTATTACTTTTAAATATATAAGCTTTTAAAAAAGTTTTTATTTTATTTTCAATATTTATATAAAGAAAAAAAAATTATAGAAAAATAGTTAAACTAATATAAATTATTTAAAAACTTAAGAAAAAAGCTATTAATATACTACTTAAAACTTCTAAGTTTAAAAAAGTAAGCTAGTTTACCTTTACTAATATAATATATAATTCTAATAAAGTTAATAATACTTTTAAAATAAATAAAATATTTAATAAAGCTAAAGCTACTTAAAAGTATATAAAAAACTTATAACTTAGAATTTTTTTTAATACTTTATAAAAAAAATAATAGCTTAAACTTTTAAAGTTAAAAGTTATTTAAATATATAATACTATTAAAAATAAAATAAAATAGTTTTTAAAAAAAACAAACTATTATTTTATATTTATATTTGATTATTTTAAATATTAAAAACTTAATATTTATATATCTAAATAGTAATATAAAAAAAGAAATAGTATATTTTTATATAATATATACTTTATTAAAAAATTTAAAAGTTTTAAATATAAAAATTTTTATTATTAATTCAATAAAAAATTAGTTATTAGTTTTTTATCTATATTTTAATTTAATAAAACTTATACTAGCTATATTTAATCTATTTATTATTTATTACTATTAAAAAAATATAATTTAGAAAATAGAGCTAGATTTTAGAACTTTAAATTAATAAAATTTAAACTACTTTTTACTATTAGAGAAAAAAAAAGTTAAAAATATATTTTACTTAAGTGCTATTTTATATATAATATTTAAGTATAGCTAAAATATAATAATTAAACTATTTAATAAAAAAGTAAATATTAAATAAGCTAGCTAGTTAATTTTTTTTTAAATTTAAAACTGCTATTTTTATTATAATATTATTAATAATACTATTACTATAAATAAATTTAAATTGGTTTTAAAATAATAATTTAATAAAAATAAGTCAAAAATAATTAACTATAATTTTATAAAAAAGCTTAATATTTATATTAAATAAATTAATAATATACTAGTTTCAAAAATATATCTTATTACTTTTTTTAAATAAAAGTACTATTAAAGATTTATTTACTTTAAAAAATAAAATAAAATATAATAAATACTCTTTTTTAAAGCTTTATAATATAAGTAAAATATTTTATTTAAATTAAAATAGCTAGTATTTAAAATAAAATTTAAAGTATATTTTATTTATAGCATTATATTATAATACTAACTTTTAAAAAAATAATCAGTTAGTTTTTAATTATTTAAAGCTTATTTAAAAATAAGTACTTTTAATTTACTTAAAAAATTGATATTTACTATTTTTTTAAGTTTATTTTTTATTTTTTTAAAATAGTTTGCAATTTTACTTAGAATAGTTTTAATTTTAAAAGATAAAAAGTTATATTTTAATTAATTTTTTAAGTTAAGTTTTTTTAATTTTCTAAATTATATATATTTTTTTAATTCTTTTTATATAATTTTTTACTATTAAATTTTTTAATACTTTTTAATTTAATATAATAGATTTATATTTAAAGTTAATACTAGTAGTTTAATTAGTTTTTTTTTTAAATTAAAAAAAAGATATATATATATACTTAATTTTAATAACTATTAATTTTATAAAGTTAAAAAAAGATAATTATTATATAATAGTTAAAAAAGAAAAATAAATAGGTTTTTATTTTAATTATAAATATAAAAAGTAAAAGTTAACTAAAATTTAATTAAAGTAAAACTTTTATTTTAAAGTGTTTTATTATATTATTTAAAAAGCTATACTTTTTAAACTAGATATAAAGTTTACTAATCATAAATAGACAATTAGCTACTTTTAAAAATAGCTAATTCCTATATAAAAAGCTTAATAAAATTTTAAAAACTTAATATAATTAGGTTTTAACTAATTAAATAAATATTATTTATTTAGTATTACATATATAAAAAATTTTAAAACTTTTAGTATATTTTACTAAAAGTTATATAAAAATTAAAATATTTACAAAATAAATAGTACTTTTAAAAGTACTATACTTCCTTAAAATTTAAATATATCAAAATGTATTTAAAAATTTTAAAGAAAAAAAACTTTAATAATTAAAATTATTTATTATATTATAATAAATAATATATTAAAATATAAA